>PVKE010012768.1:0-37691 GCA_004027555.1 Craseonycteris thonglongyai
CCCCACCTCAGACATCACAGCCCCACCTCAGACATCACAGCCCCCACCTCAGACATCACAGCCCCCACCTCAGACATCACAGCCCCCACCTCAGACATCACAGCCCTACCCCACCCTCAAGCATCACAGCCACCTCACCCTCAGCCCTCCTTCCAGGACTATCTTAGTAGCAGGAATGGCCTGCCCTCCCTCCCCACCCTCCCCACTCACGTGACCTCGTTGTTTGTGTCAGTGATGTCGACTCTGTCCAGGAACCAGCTTGCTGAGTTGCCTGAATTGTCGTGACGAATCCGGATTTTGGTCAGGGGCCCCAGGTCAATGGCGCAGACGGTGAAGGTGTCTGTCTGGGAAGGGCCAGGGTAGCACTCAGAGCGGTGGCACTCTCACTGCCTCGCCATCAGTATCACCCTCCCAGGACCTGGGGAACCTGAGGCTGGAAGACCCAAACCAGCAAGGGACACCCGCATTTGTGTTGTGGGATGTGTGTGCCTGTGTGAGTGGGGGTGGGGGGTGGGGGGCTGTTGCTTGGGTGTGTACTGTGTGTGCACACGTGTGCATAATCTCCTTCAACCACGAAGTTTGATTAAGCACCTGCTATGAGCCAAAGTGTAAATACGAAGTGATTGACAGAAACAGAAGACCTGGCCTTGACCTCCTACCATTGAGGTGGGGAGATAAAAAGTGTAGTGTGTGACACTGGTGGAAACAAGAGAGAGATGACACCAGGACCCCATAGGAGAATAGGATCTCCTTGGCTATGACTTTTTAAACTCTTTGATATTGAAAAGCACCTCAAATATACAGAAAACTTGTGGAAATAGTACAATGAAATTTTGTATAGCCTTCACTTAGATTTTCCAACATTTGCTTACTCTCTCTCTCTCTATTATTTTCTGAATCATTTGAAAGTAAATGGTAAATTTTATGACCCTTCACCCCTAAATTCTTCAGCATAGATTTCCTAAGAACAAGGACATGCTCATATAATCACAGTACAATTACAAAATTCAGGAAACTTAACGACAATATTATTACCTAACACAGAGTCCATATTCAAATTTCATCAATTGTACCAGTTAGGTCTTCTATATAGATATTTTCTTCCAATCCAGTATCATAGTGGCTATGATTTTTAAAGGAAAGTTCTGAAATACAGAAATAAACCCTGATCCTCGAGTAATGTGAAAGGATTGTTGAAAGAAAAACCAAGGCTTCTGAAATAAATCAAATGATGATCCCAGAAGTATTATATTGGCTTTGGTTTCTTTCTTTCTTCCTCCGTGTTCATGAAGGAACTTGGCTTTGGGATGGGGACAAGAATGGGAAAGGTAAGATGAGGGACAGTCTTCTAGACAGAGGCTGTTATAAAATCACTAAGGACGAAGAAGACAGCTGTATTTTTCATGCCTTCTTCTACTCTGTCTGGAAGCGGGGAGCGGGGAGCGAATGCATTTCTTGCAGTGCTCAAAAGCCTTCGTGGCTGCCACCGCCTCAGGACGTGGTTCAGGCTCCTCAAGTGCCTTTCAAGTTCCTCACATCCCACGATCCTGAAGTTGGTCTCATCAAACTTCCCAGAGGTAGCACCCACCATGGCTCAGCATCCACCACAGTGCAGTGGGAAGACCCACTGTCCTCAAACTGGCCCTCCACCCCCGCATCTTTGTCATGAGGCCCCGGCTGCGAAGAACACCTCTCGCTGCCATCTTCAGGCGTCTACAACATCTTCATCCACCGAGGCCCAACTTACATCTCTCCTTACATCTTCCCAAAGTGCCTTCTTATGGTCAGCACTTCCTCCCCGAAGCCCTGCTCCACTCCCCGTCCACGAGCATCTGCTACCTAGACTCCCTCTGGTTGATTCCTTCGGCTTCACCAAGCTGGGCCCGCACCTGGGCCTCTTATGTCCCCCACCGGTGCTCACAGAGGACGCACTTCCACGGCACCTGGGTGGGTGGGACAAAGCTCACTGCTGGACACGGCAGTCATTGTGGGTGGGGCAGCCTTGGGATTCCCCCGAGGGCTCCCTCCATCTGAGTCGCAACCACCTGTCCAAGGACCAGAAGGAAGTGCAGACCCTACCTGCCCCGGCTTAAACTTGCTAGAATTGTCCGACTTCCTCAGGGGCCGCTCGCCCGTGTCCCCGTACTCCTCGCCGTAGATGGTCACGTAGACATTGGCACTGGTGCTGGCCTTGGCCACGTTCCCTGTGATCACCTGGACTGTGTAGGTGTTGGCTGGAGACAGAGAAAGAGGCAGTGTTAAGGACACCGGGGGCCTCAGAGTGGACCTGAGGCTCAGCCTCTAGGACCCAGGCAGGTGGTGGAAGCAGGAAGCACCTACAGATACCTTCACAGCTACAGCAACCCAGAACTGAACTTGTCCCTCCTCCCTCCCCCGGCCACGAAGCCCAAGAAATCCTGAGTCGTGGGAAATGCGCCCTCAGCAGCCCTCCTAGCTTATAGCCCCAACACTGAGTTCCATCAGGGCTCCTGAAGTCACCGCTCCTTCTGAGAGCCTCAGGACAAGAGCAATGCTACGCCCAGGCAGAACTGTCCGTGGTGGCATTTCAGACGCGGGTCAGGAGAGCTACGACCCCGTGCGCTAGGAGAGCTCCGCACCCCCCCTTTCCCTGGGCGCTCCGCAGGGCCCTGGGTGACCCCGCCTCAGGCTTACGCTCAGGACCAGCCCGGCCCGCGGGCGCCAGCTCCACGACAATTTCATTGTCCTCCTTGGCCCGGGACAGCCAGCGGTTGACACTGAACTTGTACTCTTCAATCACCTCCTGCATCCCCGGCCCGAACTCCTCCTCCTCCTCCTCCTCCTCCGTCTCCTCCTCCTCCTCTTCAGACGAGGACTCCTCCGAGGACGACTCCTCCTCCTCGTCCTCCTCGTCGCTGCCCTTGGCCTTCTTCTTCTTCCTCTGCAGCTTGGCCTTCAGCCGCTCCTTCCGGAGCAGCTGCTGCAGCTTGGCCTTCTCCTTCTCCCTCCGGGCCTCCTCCTCGGGCGTGAGCTCCACTTCCTGCACCAGCAGCTGCCGCAGCCACAGCATGTCCACGAACCAGCCCGGCGAGAAGCCCTCATCCGTGTGCCCCAGCCGGACCTTGAAGATCTCCCCCACGTCCACCGCTTCCAGCTGTGCAAAGTGCAGGACAGTGGCTGGGGGGCCCCCGGCCTGCCCCCCACCCCTGCAGAGCCAGGCCCAGGACTGTGTGCCGACCGCAGAGTGGAGGGTCCGGGCCGCTGAGCTCAGACGCTTTTGCCACTTCCCTCTCCAGGGACACATCCAGCCTGGGGGGTCGGGTCTCACGCTCCCCCCAGACTTATTTCCTTCTACACCCCTGTGATGGTCAAGATGGTCTCTCTCAGGAAGCCAGGATGCCTCAATGGGTTAGGTGCTCACTTTGCAGCCCCGGGGACTGAGGATCGAATCCCGGCCCCGGCCCGTGCGGATCCATATGCTGAACTGGGGAGTGCCCCCAGTTCAGTTCTCACCGGGGTGAGACCCCGGCCCAGTTCCTGCCCTGTGCAGCCTTGTGCCCACCTGTGGAATGAAACTATATGAAAAAACCAATGATGTGCAACTATGGAGACTGTTCGGGCCCTCCCCCTTCTCGCTGTCTCTGTGTGTATCTATCTCTCTCTGTCAAAAACAATAAATAAATCTTAAAAAAAAAAAGATGGTCTCTTTTTCCCAAATACACACACATGCACACACATGCACACACACCACACACACCAATCACACACGTCACACTCATTATTATTCCTGTTTCCATAACCTTGTCCCTCACCCAGAATGCCTTCATTCCATCTTCTAGCAACTAAAATCTAGTCATTCAGATCTCTGAGCTTTATTATTACTTTCATGTCAGTTGGTGCTTTGCTGTGATCTCTTTTCAAAACAAAAAAGTTTTTAGCATTAATTATATATACCTTTTGAAAGATAAGCAAAAAAGAAAACTGTTGTTCTTTTTCAAGAACAGAAGTCTCACCCAGGTCTCCAGAGGCACCCGGCCCACCACACGGCCGTCCCTCCCACAGAGCTGAGAGGGTCCCAGAGCTTAGCTGAGGTCCCGGCCTGGCCTGATGCCCTCTTGCCACATGGGCAGGTCTCTGCCCACTCAAGTGGGAATTCCTACAGGGAAGGACCCTCCATTTTTGCTTCTCTTCCCCGCTGGGCCTAGCACCCAGCTAATGGCAGTTTGGATGTGTTTAGCTTCTTTTCAGAGAATCAGATCCTGGGCCTTCCACCTGCCACCCTGTTCTAAGCGTCTCTACGAGGCGAGGTTTGGCTCCTGCAGAGCTCCGGGGCAGAGCGAGTCGGGCCACCCGTCCTGCTGACAGGTCCTCTTCTGGGTGGTTGGCACTTATCAAAGCCCCATTGCACCAATCCTCCCACTATGTGCAGGGGAAATGAGGCCCTGGGCTGTCTCGTGAGTTGTTCAGTGTCCCGTAATTGGAGTCCAGACCCAAGAGGCAAACTCAGGTCTTCTGACCCGGTGTTCATGAAGCCACGATGCAGCCCAAACCACCTCGGTCACTTTGTAAGAAACTCATCAGCCAAAACGGAGCCCAGGATCTCGGGGAAAGAGGGAGTTCTTCCCCACTCCTGAGGGGGTGGGCTCGCACCTCCATCGGTTTGCTGTTCACAGCAATCAAGCTCTCCAGAGGGCCATTTGCCACCCCCACCCCCATCTGTCTGCCCAGCTGTGAATGTGCCCAAGCCACCTAGCCAGTGAGCTCCCGAAAATGTGCCGTCTGCTACCTCTCCACGACTGGTCACAGTTTCCCAAGTACCTCCTCTGAGCCTGACTACGTTGAGCCTTCCACGGACTAGAAAGCAGGCCGGGCAGGTCTCAGAAAGCTGAGTTTGAATTGATGAAGAATCCGAGGCTCAGAGAAGTACAATGGCTGGGGCCTCCCCCTCCTCGGCAGTGTAATAATAAGAGGTCGGACTCGGTGAGCACTGATGTTCTGTGTATCTGCGACCTTGACCCCACTCAGCCAGGCCCTTCACTGCCGGGCACTGGGTTAGGACCCTTTGCTGAGGGCCCAGAGGCTGTGGCTCACAAACACACACAGGACACCAACCTGAACATGCTCCCGGCACACCCACATCTGCAGACACACACAGGCACACAAGCCTCACAGAAAACATCCATGTGTCCCCAGTGGGCAGCTCCCTTGCATCTTCCTCTCCTGCCACCATGCTCACAGTCGCCTCTCTTTTTCTCCTCTACTCAAACGAAAGGGTTGAGACCCAGAGCACTCAGAACGCAGCCAGGAGACCCCCACACTTGGGAAGCACAGCCCTGCCCTCCGGCTGTCAGAGATGCAGAATCAGAGGCCACCGGGCTGGTCCGATTTCGCTGGGTTTGAGTGACCCACTCCAGTGGTTGTCAGCATTGGCAGCACGCTGCGTCCCTGGTAGAGCTTGTAGCAGCAGCTCCAGAAACCCATCTCCCTCAGCGGGTCCCCGCACTTTGCTCTTAAAGCTCCCCAGGTGACTCTGATAAAAAGCCAGAGACGAGAACCGCTGCTCCAGCCCCATCCCTGCCCTTCCAGGCACCCGCGGGGCCCTCGGGGGCACCCCCGCCGCCTTGCGCCCACACACCTGGAACGTGTCCTTGGCTGCCCGCTCAAACACTTTGGAGCGGCTGGAGAAGAACAGCACCTCTGTCTTGCCGTTCTCGCCGTAGATCTGAATGTAGACTCGGGCCGTGGTGCTGGCGCCGCCCACGTCCCCCGTCCAAATCTCCACCTCGTAGTGGACCACTGGGCGGGCACATAGGGGAGAAATGGGCCATTCAGGAATCACAGAAACGGTGGTGATACTAGCAACGGCAGGGCCTAAACAGACATGGCCCGAGCCTGCACCAGGTGTCCAGCACTTCACAGGCACGACCTCATCTAATCCCCTCATCAGTGTGAAGTGTAAGCACTATCATCCCATTTTGCAGGTGGACCAAATGAGGCACCGAAGAATAGAGTAGGTAGTGGGAATGGCGAACTCAAGCAGCCAAACTGCCAAACCCAGTCAACCACCTCAACCCTCGTGTCCTCTGGAAGCAGAAATGCAGAGTCGTCAATATAGCAGCCCTCGCACGCTAATATACAAGGGCCTCTATTTTTCATACTGTGTGGCTGGATACTTTCCGGACAACCCTCATAGAAGGATGGGTATATAGATGGGTATATAGAAATACAAATTAATATATAGAAAACAATACAAATAAAAAAAATAAGGCTATCATTAACTCCAGAAAAAAGTTGTACAAAAGATGAAATGTAATCATCATACAGTAGGTGAATGAATAATATTTGCATAGTCATAATAATGTAAAAATTGAATATCAATTTAATTTTATCGAAGGTTGAAAGGAGGGGACATGGGTACATATGTGCAAGGACATCTGTGCACGTGCATGTGTGTCCAAGGAGCTAAATCCTCCTCTTCCACGATGGGAAGTCAATAGTTAACGGTTATGACTGAAAAATCAAGAAACTCATAAGCACATTATTAAAAATATGGAGATAAATGTCAGAAGAAAAAGCTAAAGTAATTTAGAAGTTGCTACCTCTGGAGAAGGGGAGTGAGGTAGGGGGAAGGAAACTACTGCTTTGTTTTTAATCTTTACCTTGTGAACTAGTACCTGTATTACTCTAAAGGAAATCAAGTTCCAATTGATAAAAACAGGAAGGAGTTGATTCTTCACACTAGCAGGCACCTTACAAAGCAAGTGTAAGTGACACAGACCTCAAGGAACCTACAGGTAAATTGGGGAGAGAAAATGTGCATGAAAAGACACAAAGGGGAAGCTGGGATGCCTCAGTGGTTGAGCGCTTGTTTTAGCCCCAGGGCCCAAGGATCGAGTCCCAGCCCAGGCCCGTGTGGACCCACATGCTGAACTGGGTGTGCTTTTCATGTGGGAGACCCCAGCCCGGTTCTTGCTCTGCATGGCCCACGCCCACCGGTGTGGAATGAAAACTAAGTAAAAAATTAGTGATGTGCAACTATGGAGACTGTACTGGGCCCTCCCTCTTCTCTCTCTGTCTCTCTCTCTCCCAAAGCAATAAAAAATAAATCTTAGAAAAAGAAAAGACACAAAGGGCTGTGGAAGAGGAGGTGGCGCGTTCCTAGTGGGGATCTTTCTCAGGGAAGCTTCCTGTGAGCAGGAGCCTTGGGCAGTTGATTTCATGGTAGGTGTAGAAACGCAGAGGTGAGGAAAGTGACATTCTCTGTATCAGGTTTTGGTCCCACTGTCCCCCTCACCCTCTACATAACCTATTGTTTCTCTGAGCTCTACCATAATCTATGGCTCTCCTCTCACATGCAATGGGCCAGATCACCTGGAACTTCACCTTCACTCACCTCGCTATCCAAAAAAGTCCCTCACCCCACACCATTGCTAACCCCTTGTCCTGCTTCGTTTTCTCCATAGCTCTTACTTAGTATATATTTATTGTCTCTCCTGGTGGAAGGTAAAGTCCACAAGGGTAAGGCTTTGCTCTGTTTTGCTCATGTCTGCCTCCACAGAGCCTAGGGCAATTCTGGCTCAGAGAAACATTCGATATATATTTACTGAATAAATGAATGACTAAACAGCTTTATCTCCTCAGCCAGTCTTCCCAGGGAAGACACAGGCTATGTCCTCTTGTAAACAGGGCTGAGAATGCATATTGCTTAATACACTCACTTGCTGCCTTTAGCCCAGAACAAAATGCTTCATCCTTCGAATCCTCAGTTTCCCTGTCTGCACAACGAACCGTTCTTCCCTCCCAGAACCATGGTATTAGAGGCAGTTGGAAGCCCTCATTATTCCCCCTCAGCCTTCTCTTTGAGACAAGTCACCCCTCCGTCCTTCGTCCTTCCGCTCCCTCCCACCCCACAGGAGGACAATGCTGTGAGCCCCACCCTTGCCACTCCGTACATTTCTGGATCTCCACGACCTCGCTGGGGTAGAGCTCCACCTGCAGGCGCCCGTCGGCTCGGTTCTTGTCCAGCCAGCGGTTCACGGGGAAGGTGTACTGTTTTCCTTGGCGGGGCACGAGGACCTGCATGCTGCCCAGGAACCAGTCAGCATACATGCCCGTGCCGTCATGCCCAATCACCAGCCTGTTGATCTGGAAGGAGACCCAGGGTGTGCGTAAACAAGGAGCTGTTTCTAGAAACCTCTAGGCCTCCATCCCTACCTCCCCAAACACCTGCACAGGCTGCTCTCCTCAGTCCCAGCTCCACTGCCCCAGGAGAGGGAGGTTGAGCAGGGGGCTGGATACCAGTCCTGTCTGCCGTCAGCCAGCTGGGGGTAGGGGGGCAGGCTCCACCTCTCCTGGGAGCCTCTGTTCTCTCGTCTTTAGTTCAGCTCATCTGCTAGGGAGGTTGTGAGATGCCAATGTAGGAGCTCTGAAAGCTCCAGTATACACTTAGTAAGATCAAGCAGTGCGGTTAATATGCACTTAGTAATAGTACGGAGGCTTCACAGGAAAGCAAACATTCAAAACGTTAGTCATCTGTGTCTGGTAGCCATGTCAGTGATTTGGCTTTGTTTTGTTTTAAACAACACATTGGTGTACATATTTCTGCATTTCTTCTTTGACGCACCTATTCCGTAGGCGATACTACACAGACAGCCTCTCAATGTGCTGTCATCTGTGTCCGATTCCTCTTGGATGTGGGGAACACTTTTCTCTCTCCAATAACACAGGATAGTTCACTCGCTTTGCTATTTTACGCTGTAACATCTTTGCCCACTGGCAACATAGATGGTCACATAGATGGTCATGTTACCACCCTTATATATACTTGGCTCTTCGATGTTCAACTTGCTTTTATGTTTCTTTGAGAGGCAATTCTGACATTTGATGGGATTATCAGATGGCCTTTGAGATCCCTTCCATCCTCTTGGATCCTCTCTGTGATGGTTTGGAGGGGTGATGCTAGCCATGAGTCTGATGCCAAAACACCAGATTTAGAAAACTGTCCATGTGAGCCCTGCTCTCGCTCTTAGGAGTACTAGGCGCTTTTTTGCAGTTGGTAATGGAAATGTCATCCCAGCACGTAGCCAGGTGCCCTGGAATGGCTGGCAGGAAACCAGCTATGTTTATCAACAGCCTGAGAATCTTGTGGATGCTTGCTAAGGGACATGGGAGAGCTTCATTGTCTTTCTGTGGCACTGGAACTATGACAATCCTGGGGAGGAACCACTAAAAGAGTAAAGACAGGGATTGTCTTCTACCTGATATGACAGGAAACTACTTAAGGGCAGGGACTGTCATTTAATTTCACAACACCTGGCACCTGACTTGGAGCAATTGTTCAGTCAATAACAACTGGTGTTTATTGAGCACTTACTATATGCACGTGGGTGCTAGTAGCATAATTAATGTTCATTGTAATCCTATTAGGATTACAGAGATTAAGTAACTTACACACGGCTGGTAAGTGGAGTCACTGAACCTCAGGCCCAGGTAGTCTCTGCCAGAGCCCACACTCCCAACCTTCTAGCCAGACTGCTTGTTGAAGGGGGTTTCAGAAATACAAGGAAGGGCCCCCATACGCCCTCCCCCTCCCCTCAGATGTCCAGATGAGCTGCTGGCAGAAATCCTGCTCGTAAAAAAAACAATACTTCACTCCCCAACTATTAATTCCACTTAAAATGTGAACGCATTGTGATTTAAAAAAATCTTGACCTAAGCTCGTTACCTTCAAGATATACATGACTGACATGAGATCTTACCCCGGAATGTATTTTGATGGAGCATCAGAACAAGGGGGAGGGTCCCTGAGAGGGGAGGGGCAGGAAAGGTGAGGCCACAGACAGGCAGCTTGTCACCGTCTGAATTTCAACAAGCCTTAACCTGGGAGGGGCAGGTTTTAACCCGAAGCCCGGCTCAGGTAGTTCTAGAAACATTTCCAACCTCAAGTTCAGGGAGTTAGACCTACGCTTCTCCAGATGAAGTGCTCAGACCACCTGCGGCTGGGCCACCTGGAACTCTGGCCGAGGGAGACGCCCCTTGTCCAACGTCTCAGGTGAGGCCTGGCCGTGTGCACAGAAACAAGCCTCCTGCGCACAAGGCTCATGCACACTCGAGTTTGGAATTGGGGATTATTTTCAGGCCCTCTTTTCCATTCTTCCATTTCCTCCCTGCACGCTGACCAGTGTCCCGTTCTCTGGCGTCTGAGACCCAGGTAGGTGAAGAAATGTTGGGACTAGAGTCACTACAGATATGCTCGACAGAGAACGGAAGCCTAATCGTCGGCGCAGCTGCTGCCGTGCTGGGTCAGCGGTGGTCCGCGTCCCCGGGGGCACACGCGGGCCCGCTCAGCGCTACGCGAGGAGTCGTCAGTAACGAAGTTTAACCGTGTTACGAATATCGTAAAATTAAATCGGTGGTTTGTACCCTCAGTGTAGTAATTTTTCTTTCCTGACTTACTGCCTCGTTTCCACTATTTTACATTAAGATAGGCACTGAACAAAAGTGTCAATATTTAAAAACAGCTGGTTTAAAAACAAGAGGTACAATTTACAGAAATGAGTTTAAAAGCAACACACAAGTGGAAAAAGGTTGGGAACTACTGATCTAGGTCATACCTGGAATACAGCAGACCTCACTAACCCCCAAGTGTGTTTTCTTCCTGCAAAATGGGTTCATCCTTGTGTACATGAGTGTGTGTGTACCTGAGTGTGTGTGTACATGAAACATGAGCGTGTATATGTGTGTGTACACGAGTGTGGGTACATGAATGTGTGTGTATGTACATGTGTGTGTACAAGAGTGTAAGTATGTGTGTACATGAGACATGAATGTGTGTGTATATAAGTGTTGTTCTTGAGTGTGTGTGTACAAAAGACATGAGTGTGCGTGCATGAGTGTGTGCATTCATGAGTGTGTGAGTGTGTGTGTCTACCACGTGTAGCTACATGCAGGAGAAACCAGGGGATGATGTCACGTGGTCCTGGGAAGGAGACTTACAGTTCCGATGTTCAGGGTCTCGAGGGTAAACTCGTCCACCCGGCCACGTTCAAAACAGCCCTTCAGGTTGTTGTCAGAGACCAGAAGATCTTGCTTGATGGTGTCAGATTTATCTCCATAGAGCTTGATGTAGACTTGGGAATCTGTGCTGGCCCCAGGGACGTCCCCTGTCTTCACACTGACGTGGTAGCGGAAGTCTGAGCAGCCCAAGGCGGGAGGCAGGAAGGGAAGGGGTTAGCGCAGGCTATGGGGAAGGCGCACGCAGCAGGAGGGCAGCCTGCATCAGGGGTGGGCTCTCGCTGGCTCTAGCCCTGCGACTCTGTCTCTGTGGAGTCCTTTCACCTAACAGGGGTCTCCAAACTTTTCAGCCCGCGGGCCGCATTAACTATCAAACAGCAGTTTGGGGGGCGACTACACACTCGAGGTCCAAATAAAAAAGAATCAAAACATAGATGTTGTTTTTAATTATTTATTTAATACTATTTTATTCAGATAAAAAGGCCATAGTTTGGAGACCCCTGAGTCCTACAACATCGAAATTCTAATCCTTGCTCCACCTACCCCACAAGTTGTGAACACACCAGGAACAGGAAAGCAGGCAATACTAATGTGTAAGAGACAAAGGATTTGAAGCCACTAAACACCTTGTTTCCTTTTTCATTTGATGGACAAGGAAACTGAGACAAAGGGAGCATCAACCTTCACAAATAGTCTTATTGTTCAGTATTTTGATCTCAGCTTTATAAGTGAGGAATCTGAGCCTTAGAAGCTTATGTGGTTGGCTCAAGGTGTCAACAGTTGGCCAGTAACTATCCAGGACTGAAGCCCTAATGGGGACCTGAAGTCCCCTGTTCTTCACTGGGACACAGGGCTGGTGGTACTGCGTTTTATCCCTCAGAAAGGTCTGCATCATCTAGGAAAAGGAGAATCCTTTCTAGCTAGTGTTACTGCTTTTGTTACTCTTATCGGCAGAGGTCCATTAGCGTTCAGGGCCCCCACACCCTAGGCCACAACGAGTCTGTGTGCACAGACAGACAGACAGACAAGGGGTTTCCCTCAGCTCCTCTTCCTCTCCATCCTCGCTGGTGCTGCCTCCGTGAACGGAGTGAAGAGCACATGCCTTCTCCAACAGTGTGCTTCTGTGTAGCCCAGGGAGGCGTCTGTCTCACCGCAGGAACCCCCATCACCTCGTCATCAGGACAACTTACTCTTCAGAGTCGCGTTGCTGTCACTGGGTAGCAACTCTCGGACCACCTGCCCATCGTCCTTGTCCTTGGCCAGCCACCTGGTGGGCAACGGAAGGCTGTTAGCTCTTTGAGCGGGGCAGGCAGACGACCAACCGTCACCCCATTTGTGCCGAGTCACCAGGGAGGCCAGCGCTGTGAATTCAGCTAAGGAAGCTGGTTCTGTAGAGCTCAGAGCAAAGGACCCCAGCCCATACTGGGGAGGGAGGATTGCCCTGAGGCAGTGGCATTTGGCCGAGATTAGAAGGGAGACAAGGAGCTAACCAGGAGAAGAGGGAGGGGTGTTCCAGAGGCAACAACAGCGCCCAGGATAAGTAGACTGAAAGCCAAGGTAGACAGAGTGCAGTGAGTGAAGGGTAGGGTGCTGACAGATAAGGATGGAGTGGTGGCAGGTCCCCTGATGTGGGACCTTGGCAATCATGGTAAACAAACTTGTCCTAAAAGCTATGAACACCTGTGTCACCGTTATCATCAAAACCAACTCCCTTCTCTTTCACTTACCTGGTGAGTGGCACTGGGGTGGGGAGAAGGCAGAGGGGAGGCACTAAGATAAACAAGACACAGCCCAGCCCCTCGAGGACCTAGAGTGTGGTTCAGAAGACAGGATCGACTGGCGGAGGCACAGACGACCAAGACAAAGATGACTGTTGGATCCAAGTAGCTGCAACAGGAATTTAGAGATATAAGAAAGGCTCACAGTAAAGGGAATCTGGTCCGAATCTTCAAGGATGAGTGAGATTTGCCAGCAAGAAAAAGCTGGTGTGGACCCTGCAGGGCTGGGTTTGGATAGATGCAACTCATCAATCCATCGCAGTGGGTTGTGGAACCAGCAAAGAACCTTGGATGATTCACCTGAAAGGCACTGTTCCCACTGAGCACAAAGACCCAGCCTGAGAGATCAGACAGTCGTACAGGCACAGTTGTTTCAGCCTCATTACTCAAGGTGGTCTGTGACAGGACAGTGACAGAAGACACCCTTGGTATTCTCCTGGGCAATGGGGAAGGGAAGACACTTGCATCGTGACCAGAGTATCTCCCCATGTGTCCATGCCTTGCTGCTTGTCTTTGCAGCCCACCCATGGTGTACTGACGGGGGGGGGGGGGGGGGGGGATTCCTGGGACTATCACAGGAAACCCAAGTCCTGCCTCCTCCCAGCCCTCCCGACATGGAGTTCAGGCCGTGCTAAACGGCAGTCCGCTCAGCCACTATACCGCCCCTTCCCCAGCGTCAATGCAAGCAGCACTGTGGTCTCCCGTCCCTCTCTGCACCCCTCCCCGCCCCCTCTCTGCACCCCTCCCTTCCTCCTCCCCCAAGTGCATGACCTTGCATTCTCACGGGATCTTGTTGTCAGGGGGCTCGTCCCTAGCACTAAAATGTTAGCTGACAACGAAGTGGTTACACGTCCCATGGGCTTTGGTGTTGTGAATCTAGAACACTTCAAAAAAAATTTTTTTTTTTGCTATTTCAAAACATGAAGATACCACCGGGAGATTCTGGGTATTGATGACAGCGTCGAAAGGGAAGGGAGAGGTATTTGAGAGCAAGGAACTGTGGGCCAGAGCCCCTCAAGTCAACCCATGAGGAGCCCCTACCCCCGGCCCCTGAGGTCCCTGCTGAGGTCACTCAGGCATGCCCCACGGGCAGGGAGACTGCAGAGGAAAGGGCTTAGCAGCAGCCGTGGCCACGTGTTCTCAGGGACGGCAGAACTGAAACGCAGCCCGCCGGCGGCCACAGGAGCAGCTCACCTGCCTTCTTTTCATTCTCTCCCGCCCCATCTCCCCAGCAGTAAAAGGAAACCATGACTTGTCATTTCAGTTTCCACCTAAATACTTGAAGGCTATTAATAGATATTCCCAAATATAGCCTTTTCTTTCAGCTTCAAACACGTCAGCCCAGTTTCTGAGTGAGAAGTGGCTGAATAGGTAAGCCAGTCTGCTGGTGGGCTCGCAAAAATGTGCAAGTAGACCCATGTTTGTACACACACGTACACATACATATAACCACACGTGTGTAGCTAAAATGCTCACCACTCCCTGATCCTGGTGGGAGATTTTGAGAACTGGGCTGCGTTTGTCCCTTTCTCCCAGGAAGTTAAAGTAATAGTTCAGGTGAAAAAGAAGAATGTGTGAGTTCAGGCTGTCCCTCCAGGCTCTTCAAAGTCCTCCGAGGCCCCGAATCAGCAGATGACATCCCCACATGCCACAGCGTGATGTAAGAGCCGATTTTCTAAAATATGCCTGGGGAAGCCGGGATGGCTCTGAGGGTTGAGTGCTCACTTTGCAGCCCCGGGGTCTGAGGATCAAGTCCCAGCCCCGGCCTGTTTGGACTCATATGCTGAACTGGGGCGTGACCCCCAGTTTGGTCCTCACTGGGATGAGCTTCCCATGCAGGAGGCCCCCTGCCTAGTTTCTGCCCTGTGCGGCCCCCGCCCACCTGTGTGGAATGAAACTATGTCAGAAAAAACAAAAACTGATGATGCACAAGTGTGGAGACTGCTCTGGGAACTCCCCCTTCTCTCTGTCTGTCTGTCTCTTTCTCTGTCAAAAAACAATAAAATAAATCTATATATATATATATATATATATATATATACACACACACACACACACACACACACATACATGAAGTATATTTGGACGCAGAGAGAATGTTGAAGGTTTGGGGCCCCAGCTCTCATTCTACCCTGCAGTCAACATCATTGGCATCAGCTGCAGCAGACTTGGCTCCTTTCAAAGTGCAACCCCACCTCATCCTCACCATCACCAGCAGACACACGCTGGTTGGGAAGGCACAGAAGACCAGAGAGGTTAGGAGATTTTCTGAAATCACACAGCAAGTAGGTGGCTAGGCTCCTGGTCCCACGTTCCCACTGCATCATGCATGTGGCCCCACAGACAGTGTGGACACTACAGCTTCTTCCTCATCCCCTTCCCCGGTTCCCCCTCCTCTTCGGGACCTGTCCCGGGCCTTAGTCCTCACCATTTTCATTAGCCACACTCTTCCGAAAGGATCCCACCCATTTCCCTGGCTCTACATTTCATCACCGAGTACTCGTTTTCTGAATTTATTTTTCAAGGCAAACTCTGCCTATTCAACTCACAGGCATCTCAAACCCAAAATGCCCCAACTAGACCTCCAGAGTGCAGGCCATCCTCATCACTCAACCCCTCCCGCAGACTCCCCATTTCAGTAGAGAACACGACGTCTACCCGCTTACCACGGGCAGAACTGGGGGCCTTGAATCTCCCTCTCTCCCTTACTAGCTGGTCCCATGCCCGTTACCTGCGGACCCAGCTTTGCTGTAGCCCTTTCTCCCCACCTTTACTGCCACCACCACGGGCCAAGCTGCCATGGGATGGGTTGACTTGTGGCCCCCACCCCCCCACATTGAAGTCTAACCCCTAGTACGTCAGAATGTGGCCTTATTTGGAAAGAGGGTCTCTACAGAACTAATCAAGTTACAATGGGGTCCTTAGGGTGGGGCCTAATCTAAAATGATGGGTGTCCTTATAAAAAGGAGAAATTTGGACACAGACACTGCTACGTACAGAGGGAAGAGACGCAGGGTGAAGGTAGCCATCTACAGGGAACGCCTGTGGCTTCCGGAGGCTGGGAGAGAGGCCTGGAGCAGAAATGCTTGGAGCTCCCTCAAAGAGAGCGTGGCCAGGCCGACACCTCCACCTGGGACTTCGGGCTCCCAGAAGCACGAGACAGTCATTCCATTGCACAAGCCAATCGGTTTGTGGCGCTTCATTACTGCAGCCCTAGCAAACCAATACAGGCCACCACAGACCCCCCCAAAGCCTCCTACCAGCTCCCTGTTTCCTCACTGGACCCCCTACAGCCTATTCACCTCTGACCTATCCTGGTGGCCTTCTTTCACCTGCTTCCGTCTGATGGAAATTCTAGAACCCTCAAGCATTTTCCTTTGACCCCTGTCTTTTCATCTTTCTGGAAGCCAGCCTACACGTCCCTCTGCAGACAGACCTTACCCACTGTCTCCACCTCCAACCCACCCGGCCTCCGTGTGGCCACTCCCATCAGCCTCCACCACCATCGGGTGCTTCCTTCATTCCATTCCTCATAGTTTGCAGTTGCTTATTGTTTCGTTTCATTTTAGTTTAGTTTATGTTTTAGGCTCTAGACTTCATGAGAACAGGAAGCAAGTACATAGTAAGTGTTTCAATCTTTTTTGAGTGGATGGGAATAAAACAATGAAGACTGGTCCATCCATCATCCCAGTCAGGGGGTCTCCAGGTCCCCTAGGGGGCCAATGAGCCAGTGATTGATTAGAAGAGAGACCAGAACTGTTCCACCCCAGCCTTCTTCGCGTTCCTTCCCCGTGTGTCAGGATACCACTCACCCACTTCGTCAGCCCCACGCCTCTTCTTCAGCCTGAATGACCCACCCACGTTCCTTTCGCCATGCATCCACTCTCTGATCTTCATTCCAGGCCCAGGCCCAGTTCCGCCTCTCCCTGGAAGCCTTCCTTGACCTCCTTAACCCTGGTTCTGAGCTTCGTTCTGTCTATCAGTGTCTCTCACATGGAACTGCCTATGTCATTACTGATCTTTTGAAGCTAATCCCTTGTAATACTAATAATGAGGCAGCAGAAATGCAGTAAGAGCTAGAGAGGTACCTGGTCTACGTGAGCACCCTAACTTTGAAGACTGTAGGGACCTTGGTCATGGACGCAAAAGTTTCACAATTACTATCCCATGGGACCTTCCCAGGGAAACTGCTCTTCCTGGGCTCATGAGATGGTAAGCGATTCAGCTGTAGCAAACGTGTGTCTGTGTGCACGTGTGTACTCACGCGTGTGTTTTGTGTTCATGGATAGAAAAAGAGCCATGCATTCATGGCTGGGCTGTTGAGCAGCTTGCCCCACCCACTCAGAGAAGGGCAGCACTTAGCAGCCACCATCAAGAAGCAGGGGGCAGCCCTCGTGAAGGGAATGTGGGCACACAGCATCCTGTCCACAGGCGCAGGACTCAGTCTGGACCTGAGACTTGCAGAGACCGGCTGGTCCTCTGCCTCCTATTAAGCATACTGGGTGCACCCCCCACATGTTACTACAGGTCACTGTGAACGGCCAACTTGCAGCACCGAAAACACTAATACTGCCCCTTGTTTTAAATATGTCTCTATCAGGAACTTCTGGAAATCAGTGGGAGCCCAAACTGGCTCTGAACAAAATCCAAATGCTTAAAAAAGAAGAGAAAAGAACTTTATCTCACTAGTAAGCTGGGGAAAGAAAATGAAAACAAAGTTAATATCATCAAAAGATATGAACCGGGAAAAGGTATGCTTGGAAGGCTATGTCCGAATGTTTAAAAAGCTACCTTTGATTCAAAGGTTTGATTCAGCTCGTAGCTAACTCTGAAGTAAGTCTCAGTTAAGTTCTGTAATTGTCATGTTTTATTATAAAACACTTCTGACATTTTGGAATTTTAGTGGACTCAGTAGCACATCAGCACGGCCACCTACTTTTCTCACCTTAAGGCACTATTTTGCTCCCTAGTCCTGGTCGTAGGGCTGTATCTTCCCAAAGCAGGGCTGAAACCTAAGCTGGAGAGAATGGAAATCACGCGGGACGCGCGTACCGGAGACACGGGTAATCCACGTTGTCGTCCTCGGGCTGTCCCTCCTCTCTGACCAGCACGCGATCCAGGAACCAGCCGCTGTTCCCGCCTTTGCCGTCGTGTCGGATTCTCACCCGCCTCACTTTCCGCAGGGTGACAGACTCAATGGTGAACTCGTCGGCCTTCAGAGGGGAAGACAGCAAGTCCCTTTGGACAGGGGCTCCCCTGGGTCCCAAACACCAGAGGTAGACACAGGCCCGGAAATGAGCAAAGCCAGAGCCCCCGTTTTCCCCGCTGGACTATCTACCATTCAATGTCAAGATCCCAACAATTGAGTTCTCTATTTTTTTGGGATAAGCAATGGCCATCCCCTAAGATCTCTTCTAAAATAGACTCCCTTGGAGGATGAACACAGTAAGCTGTGAACAAGTACTAACCATGTAATATGCACAAATCGTTGGCTAATCCCATCAGGCTCTGTGCTATAGGAGAATGTGGGTCCCTTCAGAGAAGAAGAGTGATTACACTTGGTTGGGGCAACCAGTGGTCGGGTTAACTTCATAAGTGTTGCCTGCCAACGAGGCAGCAGAAATGCAGTAGGAGCTAGAGTGGTGCCCAGTCTACCTGAGCACACCTGGGGCTTCAGAGACAGGAACACAGAGAGTGGGATTGATGGACAAGGGAGGCAGAAGATGTAGAAGGAAAAGAGTAGAAAAGGCTGGAGAGATACCACCTACATTCCAGACCTTGCCCTGCTCTTGCCAAGGAAAAAGCCACAGAGGAAGGAATTGGTAGAGGCTCATGTGACAACAGTCTGCAAATCCCCTTCACCCGGCCAGCACCCTTGGCCCTCACATTGTTGCAGCGATGGCTTTTTACTGCACACCTACTGTGTGCTCTGGGCCAGGTCTGCAGGCAGAGAAGGGCATCTGCCATCCCCAATCCTCAAAACAGCCAGACCCAGGCAAGCACCCCTTCCCACATTTTGGAAATGAGGGAACGGAGGCTCAGGGGAATGAATGGAAGGGTTGGCCTTGGCTGCGTTTGCTTCCCCACCCCCATCTCCCGGACCCATCTTCCTGCCCTGGTTGCTTTACTCGGCTTCCCAGGAAACCCATTGGATGGTTGGGGAGACAGTGGGGAATACCAGGAATCAGGTTAAGAGCAGAATCTAGCTCTTCCACCCCCACATCATTCCTGGTTTCACTTTCAAAAAGGAAACAAAAAGGTGTCGCCAGTGGTCATGCCTAGTGCAAGACGTGAAGCCCCCACGTCGGCCGTCAGAGACCCCAGCTTTCTGCTAGCCTGTGACCTCCAGCCCACAGGTGAGGGACCCAGCTTCCTTCGCTGCCTGCCCACCCCTGAGGGAAGAAAGGTGCAGCTCCTATCTCCCCACTTCCTGTTCTGTCTTCTTCTCAAAGCTCAGGGCTGGGGAGGGGACCAAGACCCCTCTGGGGTCTCCCTCCAGCTCCCTGCTGCACAGCCTAGGGGCCTAGTGGGTGTCAGGCATGTTAGGTCCTGGTTCCCCTCGCCCAGAGCAGGCCTGTCTGCTGGCTGAGTGTCAGCTGTCAGCTCCCCTGGGAGCAGGGAAGCCCAGGGAGTGGGGAGGGGGCTGCATGCAGGTGGGGGTGGGAGGAGGGGCGGGTGGGGGCGCATCGCTGCAACTTACATTGCCTTTCTGAAACATGTCGACGTTATTCCTGCAGTTGAATAGCAGCCGCTCCCCCGTGTCCCCCACATCACCAAAAAGGCAGAGGTAGACGTTGGCATTTGTCCCCGCACCGTCGAAATCCCCCGTGCACACGGTCACGCGGTACCGGGCCACTGGCAGGCAGAGAGAGGGACACCAGTGGGTGACAGCTGCCTGCTCCCCAGCACTGGCCTTGCTGCTCTCCACCGCGCAGCCCTGCCTCCTTCTCTCCCCGCAGCTCTCATTGAGGCTGCCCATGCTCTTTCACCCCACTATCCAAATCCTGTCTCACGCCAGTCAAGTCCCTGCAAATCTGCAAATGCTTTGTTCCAGTAAATCAGAGGTTCCCAATTCTAGTCCACCCTCGGACTCTGCTGGGAAACGTACACGAATTCAGGTTCCTGAGCCCCATGCCAGACGGCAAAAATCTTAGTTTCCAGGGGCGGGACCCCTAAACTGCATTGTTTACAAGCCCCCAGCCCCAGGGGATTCAGATGACTTAGCAGTGTTTGGGGACGCTGGTCTGATTCAAACATTTCTGCATTTGAATTCATCCAAACCAGTAGACTCTTTTGCCTTAGGCTGTTCTCAATTTCAGATGTCTCTTGTTTCTCCAAGTAAGATAATTTTCTTTGTGAACCCGAACTGAATCTCCTCTTATCTTCAGACCTCTCCAGCACTAAGGACATCCCAAGTGGAAGAGCAGAGAAAAAGGCACACCATGCAGCCACTATGGGGTGGGTTGCCGCTTTTTCCCATGTTAAAAATGTACCGTGAAGAAGGCAGACCTGCATCTCTGCATGTCACAGCCTTACCTCTCACTTAAAATCTGCTGGAAAGTCAAATTCATTCACTCACTCATTCACTCACTCATTTGCCCCCTATCTGTTTACTGAAGTCTTGTAGGTGTGACCAAACAGATGGACGCCTGCTGCCATGAACTTACATGAGAAAGGACGAGTGGAGAGGAGCATTAGATAGCAAAATCATACACAAATTATGAACAGGAAGATTTCTGAGTTATAGCTGTAACAAAGACAACACAATGGAGCGACGCCACAGGGTGTGCTGGAAGTGGGGAGGCGTGTGGTGAAGATGATTTCGAGTGCAGAAAAAGCTTGTTGCATGGAAATAACGCTTGAACTAAAATGGCAATGCTAGGAGCCAGCCACAGGGAACAGAGCAGAGAGTGCTGCTAAGCGCAGCGCCCCAAGGCGGGGAGGAGCAGGGTGTGTGTCCCGGAGCAAAAAGGCCAGCGTGGCTATGGCACAGGGAGTGGAGGGGAATGAGGTGAGGCCCAGAGGTGGACAGGGGCCACACATGTGATCCGTGACAGCTCAAGGTAAGAAGTGTGGCTCCCTTTGGTTGCTTTTGTATTTTTTTTTTTTAAGAATTGTTTTAATATTTGAGAGAAGGTGAGAGAAAGAGAGAAGTGGAGAGGGCCCAGAACAGTCTCCATAGTTGTACATCATTAGTTGTGACATGGTTTTATTTCACACAGGTGAACATGGGGCCACATGGGGTGGAAACCAAACAGGGAGCCTCTTGCGTGGGAGGCAAGAACCATTGCTGCTGAGTCAACCTAGTGGTTACCGGTTGCACCGCAGTTCATCATATGGGGTTGCACGGGCTGGGGTCTGGATTCGATTCCAGGATCTCATGGTTTTGAGGCAAGTGCTCAACCTGGTGAGCTATCCCGGCATCCCTGCTTTTGTATTTTTTAAATGCAACAAGAAACCATTAGCGTTCTTTGAGCAAGAAAGCAACTTGATCTGATCCATCATTTGAGTATTCTGGCTACCACATGGAAAATTCACTGTAGGCGAAAAAGTGAATTAGAGAGGCCAGTTAGTGGGATAATTACAGTAGTTTAGAAAAGAGAAGAGGGTACCCAGGACAGACAGTACAGTGTATATGGAGAGAAGCCAGTAGATTAGAGATATATTTTTGAGGTAGAACCAACAGTACTTGGTGATAGTGGTAACTGAGGGAAAGAGAGGAATCAGGAATGACTCCTAGATTTTTGGCTTGGGCAACTAGGTAGGTCATGTTGTCAGTAAGTAGAGATGCCTGGGGCGGGGGAGGGAGGGAATGGGTTTGGAGATAGAATCAGTGGTTCTGTCTGTTCAGTATACATTTGAGATGTTTATTCAATGTTTACAAAGGGAGGTCAAGATGCCAGTTGAATACACATCTAGAGGATCAGGATGGTTGACATGACTTTGGTCATCAGACATACATATTCCATTGGAAGTCATGGGACCAGATTAGAAAATCCCTATGGAGAGAGTGTAGACCAGGATTGTAGAGGGACAAGGGCATTAAAGGTCAACTCCAGGAGAAGCTGGCAGCTCAGAGGAGAAAATGCAGCCAGTAAAGTGAGAGGATGGGCTGGTTGCTCTAAAAAAGTCTATAAAAAAAAAGGAGATATTAAGGAATTCCAGATAAACAAAAATTGAAAGAATTCACCACTTAGCAGATCTGCCCTACAAGAAACATAAGCGGCAGTCCTTCACATTACAGAATAACATGAATTCACCCCAAGAAATTAGGGGCAACAGGAAAAGAAATAAGATATGTAAATATGTAGACAGTATACATGTAATTTTGCTTGTGACTCTTTTCTTCTCACATCTTATATAAAAGACAACTGCATAAAGCAATAAATAAAAACTGCACTGGTAGGTTTATAATGTATAAAGATGTAATTTATAAAGCGATATAGTACAAAAGAGGGGAAAAGAAGCATATCTACATTGCAGTAAATTTGTTGTATGTTATTGAAATTAGTCGGTATGAATCTGAATTAGATTGTTATAAATTAAGGTGTTAGTTGCAATTCCCTGGGCAACCATTAACAAAATAACTCAAAAGTTTGTAAGTTAAAAGAAACAAGAGAATTAAAATGGCATTCTAGAAAATATCTACTCAACACACCAAAAAGGACTTGCGTGGCTTGAACTTTCCACCAAGGGAGCATCAGGATTATCAAGCTGCCCAGAGATGAGGCAGAAAGCAGGAGGGGAGCGGTGTAGCTTGAAAGCTATCAGGAAACGTCAAAAAGAAGCCAGACTCTTTATTACACAGAGACTGGCAGAATAGATAACGCATGTAATTATCTGCTATGTAGAAGACATGCTCTTAGATTCAAATACACAAATCATTTGAAAGTGAAAGGATGGCTACCAGACTGGCTCAAGAAGAAACAGACAATCTGAACAGACTTATAACAAGTGAAAGGTTGAATCAGTAACCAAACAACGACCCATGAAGAAAAGCCCAGGCTTTGGCATCTTTACCATTGGATTTTACCAAAAATAAAAAGAAGAGTTAATACCAATTCTTCTCAAATTCTTCCAAAAAAAAAGGAGGGAACACTTTCCAATTCATTAGGCAATTCCCAGAAGCAAACTGATGAGAGGATTTAGAAAGCCCTTTGCCTGGGAATTCCTGCCCTCTTTGTTCAGGATCTCTAGGGTTCATTTGGTTGGAAGTTCTCAAGGGTCTGAGCCTCTCCAGGGGGTCCTTCCCAGCCCACTGGCCACTGAGGTCCCAAGCTCCTTCTTGGCAAGAAATCTGTGGACAATTAAAAATATTGTTAGCCATCAGCAGTGAAAGACTTTAAACAGATGGGTAAATATCAGAACCTCTCGTACTTTAATTCAAAAAGTACAGCTCGGCCTGATTAACAAGAAGCTATGACTTTCAGCACTGGGGTCTGACGGCCTCTTGCCCACTCATCAGTGCTATGTAACCACTTTTGCTGGGAGAACACTGATCTCATTAATTTCACTATTCCATGCAGCTCCCGAGGGAAAGGCAAGGAGGAAACAAATTGTGAACCAGTGCATGCGTTGTCTGTGTCTCTCAGGCTGCGTTAATCAGCTGAGAGCTTCTGGACTCTCACACATGGCATTAATGGCTTATTTGACTGGTCCTGATATATACTTTTTAAGTTTTATTTTATTGTTTGAGAGAGAAGGTGAGAGAGAGAGAGAGAGTGAGAGAGAGAGAGCAAGCAAGGGGAGGGCCCAGAGCAATCTCCATAGTTGTGCATCATTAGTTGTGGACACGGCTTCATACCATACAGGTGGATGTGGGGCCATGCGGGGCAGGAACCAAACCAGGGGCCTCCCCCGTGGGAGGTGAGAACCTTTGTCACTGAGCCATACCAGCGGTTACCAGTTGTGCTGAAGTTCATATGGGTTTGCATGGACCAGGGTCAGGATTCAATCCCTGGACCTCGGGGTTGCAAGGCAAGTGCTCAACCTGCTGAGCTATCCCAGCATCCCCTGATTTTAAAAGTAAACTAGGAGCACACCATTTCAAACTTAGAGAATTAGTTTTTAAATTGGTGTTGACTCATTTTAATGTGAGTTCAAGACTCCACTTAAGGGGTTTCCAGGAAGCTCTGCACATTATTCATTCATCCTACCCTGGTATCAGCTGGGGAAGTGTAAGGTTGCCACCAGCTCTACTGACTGTTGCAAAGATGCATCCAGACCAACAAAGGAGATCCGAGTTCCTGTGGAGGTGAGTGAGAACAAGGGTGTGATCCAAGCACAAGATAATTAAAAAAAAATTTTTTTATTATTATTATTATTAGTTTCAGGCAAGCACAGGGGAATTTTTATGTGGGCCAGAGAGAACAGTTGAGAGAGAGAAATCCAAATTCTATGGGCTCTAATGTATGGCTCAGGACCCCTAAAAGGCATCAAACTACCTTTATGGCCAGAAAAACAGCTCTTCCATCCAATACTATTCATTAGACATTCCTCTGTGCATAAAAATGGTCCTTTAATAGCATCACAGAATTGAAACAAACAAACAACCGCTATGCTAATCCCACGTCTTGTACGCTGTTTCAAATGTTATAACACGTCTCTATATGTCACCTATAGAAATGCTCTTCCTCCCCACCACTGCCACCCTGATCTCTCCTTATCTGTCAGATCTGTACCCCACAAACACCTAGCTCAGTGTCACGTCATCTGAAAAGTTTCTCTCAACTTTCTGGGCAGGGAGTTTATCTCGCCATGTGAAGTTCCCACAGCAGGCAGTCACCAAGTCCTGCCAGTTACACCTTCAAATTATTTCTTGAATTTCTTTTCTCTCCAGTCTACCTGACCCCTGCCCATTCAGGACTTCTTTTTCTCTCCCCTGAATGGCTGCTGATAGTTTGGCCCCTAAAATCCATCCTTTACACACCCACAACGGGCCAGGTGCTGACAGACCAGGAGCAATGTGGGGAGGAAGGAGCTGGAAGGAGTTCAAGAGTGGGGCGGTGTGTCACCAAGGTTGCGAGAGGGCTGAGAGGGCAGGAGCTTGGCTCAGAGGCAGGGGCACGGAGTCCAGAGAAGAGGCAGCTTTGTGGGGTGATCCTGAGTGAGGTCCTGGGGCGTGGCTGGTTCAGTGGGAGGGAGGTAGAGGTCCCCACATGGGCTCTGAAGGTTTGCTTTGCATAAAAATTACTTGGAATGCTTGATAAAAATACAGATTGCCAAGTATGGCCCTCAGAGAGTCTCATCAGTATATCTGGAGTTGGGCCCAGGAATCTGCATTTTAACAAGCACCCTAGGCAATTGTGATATAGGTGGGCCTTTGACCACAGTTTGAGAAATACTACCTGCTATGGGCTGAATTGTGTCCCCCTCCAAATTCATATGTTGAAGTCCTAACCCCCAGTCCCTCAGAATGTGACAGTATTTGGAAGGGAGGGCCTTTAAGGAGTGAAGTAAAATGAGGTGATATGAGTGGGCTCTAGTCCAACAGCACTGATATCCTTAAAAGAAGAGAGAGAGTGACCCCAGGGAACACCGAGGGCTCACAAAGGCAAGGCCACATGAGGATACAGGGAGAAGTCCACCATCTGCAAGGCAAGGAGAGAGGCCTCAGGAGAAACCAAATGTGCTGACGCTTTGATCTTGAACTTCCAGCCTCCAGACGGCAGGAAAATAAATTGCTGTTTAAGGCCCCTCGTCTACGGTATTTCGTTATGGCAGCCTGGGCAGATCAGTGCGCTGTCCCAGAACCATGGCAGGAGTTGGGAGTCCAGAGAATGACCAAGGGACACATTACATCACCTTCAGCAAAAGAGGAAAGTGACCAGAGGCCAATAGGGGATGGAACTGAACAGGGGCAGAGGCAACACTGTGAGATGGGGAAGTGCAGAGGGGTGAGGAGAATGCCCCCTCCTGCCGCCTGTCATTTGAGTGAAAATAGGGTTAGGGGAAGAGCAGTCATGGAATGGGTAAGAGAGGGGTGGAGGTAGAGACTGTTCTGGGCATTCTAAGTCATTTTTCTCCAGAGGAAAACGACTCACTGAGATGACAGTATACAGGTTCTTTGTAACGTTTTAACCGAACAAGAAAGGTTTCACCAGTAAGGCTATGGGAGAGGGACAGTACAGACAACAGCAACGAATATCTGGAAGCTGGAGCACAGCTAGAAAAAGTGATTGATGCCTCTCAGTCCAGGGGTTCCTTCCCCTCCGGAATCGGCGCCCCCTGGAAACTTGTCAGATGAACAAATTCCTGGGCCCAACCCAGGACTCACTGAATCAGGAACTCTGCGGGTGGGGCCCAGCAAGCTGAAGCATGAGGATCCCTGACTTAACCAGAGCAAATTCATCAGAGCCGCCAGTGGCATGATCCGAGAAGCAGCCCCGCAGGAAAGCTCAGCACCAGGGAGCTGCAGAGATGGAGAGTGAGGCGCAACAGTCATGAGAATTGGAGAGAAGGATTTAGAAAGCCGTGAGGGCCCCAACCCTCCTCCCCAGCTGCTAACATCTGCGGGCTCAATTTTGCTACACAAGGAAGACAGATCAGGTAAGAACAGGTGTATTTTTGCCTTGATGGGCTACATATTCTATGAAGTCCCAAGGGGGGCAGAATCATATGTTATTTCTCATGTTTACAGGGAGATGATAGCCTTGATTCCAAGAAAATATCACTGAATGTGGAATGGCAGGGTAGAATCACTGACTGGGAGACAGGAGATCTTGTTCTTGGTCTAACTCTGTCTCTGAGAATCAGGGTAAGAGCTTCCTCGGTTTCCTTATCTGCATCAAGATATACTGAAGGGCCTTTAACAACAAATATCCTATAGCCATGTATTTTCATTAGAACTGAAAAAGAACTGTAAAATAGTGCTAACTGCAAGCAGTTAGCCTAATCAGACTAACAGACTGGCTGATCTCATTTTAGGTATTTGCTGTTTGGGGCTTCTTTGTGTTTGAGTATTTAAATCTGTTTAAATTATTTCAACAAATATATACAGAGCTTCTGCTAGATGTCCAAATGCCTGAGGAGTGATATCCACATATTTAGGAGGGCTACAAGAACTATGGGTGACACTGTTTTCTGTATATATGCTTAACCCTTTGTAATTTTGCAATGTTAAGTTACTATTAAGCAGAGGACTATGGCACGAATAACAAAAAGGTTAATTATCTTCAATGTCCATTCTGATCTACTGCTAATGTCTGCTTGGAGTCCAATGTTGAGAGCTATGAAGCTCAGAGAATGCTGTGATCACGCAGTAATGTCTGCCAAGCGCAAAGGACAGGACATGTGCTATGTCATTTGCCAACACTCTGCTATATAACCGAGGGGCAAAATGATCTCCCTCTACCCCTTTGCATGTGGATACTGGACTCCAGTTTGCAAGTGTAGGCCCACTCCTAGCCTTAAATAGAGACAGAGGCCTCATCAGGAGCAGCCAAGCATGGGTATGGAACCCAGCCTTCCATGAGGAGGGCGAGGGGAGAGCGCATCTCATGCAGAATTTGAAGAGAATGCGTTCTTTAATTTCAAAGATGCTCTAGAGAAATGCTGTTTAGTGCAGACTCTTCTCATCCCCTTATAACCAACCCGAAGACCATTCATCTTCCCTCGCTCCCCAACACCCATCACGCCTAGGAGATGGCTTTGTCCAAAGTCATCTAAAAGTCTTCTAAATCTACCCTGGCATTCACAAGGGTCCTGATGATGCACAGTGGGCTAGACTATCAGCTCATGGCCAGACTGCCCCAGCACACCAGTAGGAAGGAGTTCCACCCTATCCCCCAGGCTGGAGAGCTGGTCAGCACTTACTGCCCATTATCCTCCGCACTGTGGGGCCCTCTGCGGTCATTTCCCTCACAATCTCATTGTCATCCTCATTGGCATCCAGCCAGCGGTTGCAGATGAAGTTATATTTGTCCATGGTCAGAGTGTTCATCAGGGTCATCTGAAATGCAGTCCTGGGGTGAGCAAGTGGGTGTATGTACCACAGATAGTCACCTAGGACCTGTGCTGCTATCTGATCTCCGGAAGGCCAAGGCCATCCCCTGGAGAGGACTCTCGTGGGAGGTGGAGTACCACATTAGCATTAACATTGAGACCCACATTAGGGCAGACTGTAAGACTGAACAACTGAGCATTTTCTTAGTCTACTTTGGAAGTCTCCTCCGTATCAGGAAGTTCCTGTGTCCAAATTCATGTCTTACCATAACTTCCCTCACTCCCAAGCAAACTTATATGACAGGCTCATTAGAAAGGGACCATTCTGGTTCCTCTCCCAACCACCTTCCAACCCCCAAGATGGAGCATCTCACCTTTTCTAAGTGCCACCCAGAACCAGGACTCATTCTATCATGCCACGCCCGAATCTTGTAAAACCTGCCGAGATCCGGGAGCTCAATCTATGATGAGAAATAACAAGGTTTGAGTGGACGTAACCAAATGAAATGTGTTTGACCTCCTAGCTGACCCCTGCCAGGAGGGCACCAGCTTTGGGATTTTTTATTTTTGAGCAGTGAGGATGGGATTACTTCAAGCCACACTCTACCCTCTCATGCCTTATAACCAGTGGCATGTGAGGGCGAGATAGCGACATAGAGCTGTGGTTCAGTCTGGGCCAGCGAAACTGAACAAAAATAACTGACCCACAGTAGGAGCCAGACTAAAGAAAATCTTCCAAGCAATAAACTTCCAGTAACAAAGTCCATAGGGCAGCCCTGCAAATTCGTACAAGCCCACCGCCCCTGAGCTCCACTGGGCACTGAAACAGACAGAAAGATCAAGACAGCAGTCGTGCCCTCTCCCTAGGGGCTCGCAGGCTAGCCAGGAAGGCAAATAAAGGCAGAGCGACGAACTGAGTGGTATAATAGAGGCACCGGTGGGGTGCTCCGGGAAGCGAGCAGCAAATTACAAATGATTCTTACCTGAAGGTCAGAGCTGCACTTCTGTTGGCAAAACCAGCCTTGCTCTAATTATATACATACTGCAAATTTAAAGCCGAGTTTCTTTTAAAGTGTTCTAAAATGTATACTTGCCCTTCAATTTGCGCCTCACTCTCTAATTCAGTTCAGGTTGGGCAGTTTGACACCCTGTTCAAGGTCTCTGCTCGACCATGATTCCCCATGTTGCTAGTCTCCCAGATAGTCAAAACCATCTCTTTTTTATTTTTATTTTTTGACAGAGGGAGAGACAGAGAGGAGGGGGAGGGCCCAGAGCAGTCTCCATAGTTGTATGTCATTCATTTTTGACATAGTTTCACGCCACAGGTGGGCATGGGGCTGCACAGGGTGGAAACTGGGCTGGGGCCTCCTGAATGGGCTATGACAAGAACTGAACTGGGGGCACACCCCAATTCAGTATATGGGTCTGCAAGGGCCGGGACCGGTTCTCAATCCTTGAACCCCGGGGCTGCAAAATAAGCACTCAACCCACTGAGCCATCCTGGCATTCCTTCAAAACCATCTCCTACTTGTTTCTTTCCCCAGGCTTGATTTTGGACTGTCTGATTCAGATCAAATTTGCCTGCAGATCAAATTTGGCACTCCTTGAAGGGACCCTTGTACCTTTTTGTGTTCACTCTTGATCCACACCCACCTTTCAAACACCAGAATCCCGTGACAAATACCTCTTACACCCTTCCTCCTTCCTCCCTCCCACCCCATCACATTTCTCTCCTACCCTGAACTTCTCAATGATGCCTGGTCTTAACCACTTGTTGTTGGGGTTCAGGAGAATCTCATCCGTCCGCCCCTTCTTCCCATAAATCTGGATGAAGATGGGAGAGTTGGTACCAGCTTTCCTCAAGTCAGTCGTCCAGACCCACAAGGACCAAGCAATTTCTGCAGAGACAGGTCAAGTTGTACCATCAACTCCTGAAAGTACAGATTTTTGTGGTACCCATGGGGAAGAGGAACAAGTTCAAAGTGATCAGGACTGGAGCACGAATTATGCACCGGTGCATCCCAGTCTTAGAGACCCATTATAACAAGTGCCCATTTTAGGAAGCCAAGGTTTCCTTGCTATTTGAAAGAGGGTGACTCATGTTTTTCTAATGAAGAAAGCATATTAGCCTGTTTTAAATAGAGGCAAAGGTTGACTCTTCTCACCCTATGTGTGGTATATTCAGAAGGTACTGTGTTGAGCATTTGGTTTAAGATCTAGCCCATCACAGCAGTTTATTCAACTTGGGGACACTGGAGTTATCAGCCTTGGTCCCAGGTGTGTGGCCTATACCTTGGAGATCTCTTCCTTTCTGGAAGAGAGTTGAGAAGCAGGACTCGATGCCCTAGAACAGGCGTGTCCAACCTGCAGCTCAGGACGGCTTTGAGGGAGGCCCAACACGAATACTTAAGACATTATGAGATTTTTTTGCATTTTTTTTCCCTAGCTCATTGGTTATCATTAGTGTTTGTGTATGTTATGTGTGGCCCAAGACAATTCTTCTTCCAATGTAGTCCAGGGAAGCCAAAAGATTGGACACCCCTGTCCTAGAAGTTCTTGCGCAGGGCTCTGATATCCTGGCCTCCCCTGGCCCTGTCCCAAGGCCGCCAGGCTCTGGGCCCCATCCACCTACTTTTCACCCTCTTCTTCCTGAGAGACACCATCTCGTAGAGCTGCCTCTCAATCAGCCCATCCACTTTCTTCTCATCCAGCCAGTTGCTGCAAGGGAAGGTCTGTTGGATGCCGGTGAAGGGACACAGAATCACCACCTGCAGGGAGCAGAGCACAGGATGCTTCTGCAGCGGGCCCCTGGGCTGGGACCTCCCTGCAATGCTCACGGCCTCCTCAGCCCTACGTTCAAGGCCGTCTGCATTAAGACTGTCAGGGAATGAATGACACTTTCTTCCCGTTGCCTGTCTCATTAATCTGAGCAAGAAATACACTCTCCAAGAAGTCTTCTCAGGTAGGTATCATCCATCCTCCAGTTTACTAGCCCAAATCTCAAACCTTTCTCGCTATACATAATACCCCTTTTAACCCCCATATTTCTTTACGCATATTGTAAAATCTCAATCCAAACCAAATTCACTGGGATCCTAGATGAATTCCCTATCTTTGTCTTATAGGAGAAGGTCAATCACATGAAAGGTAATGCATATCTGGAATTAAATACAAAATCTCACTGCCCTCTTCTGGGCTTGAGCTTCATTCATCTCCATCTCAACCCACATCCCAAATTCATGGGGTTCAAACATGGAAGTCTATCTAGCCCAAGCCACTCACATTACACATGTTCAAGGGAACGCTCTGGAACACTCCAAAGTCTCCTGTCAATACACACTTAGACAACATTTACAATAGTGCATGCTCTTATGGGAGAGACGAGACTATGTGACTGGGGAAGGACACAGAGGAGTTTCAAAAGCATTATGAATGTCCTGTTTCTTAAATTGAGTGGTAGACAAAATATATGATTGCTTTTTTAAATCATTCTCTATATCTCACTTTTGTTATGTAGATCCTATGAAGCATAAATATCCCAAAATACAAACATGCTGTTTCAGAATATTTGTTGATGGAGAGATTTGTAAGCTGAAGCGAAACACCATACCAGGAACCCCCAACTGAGCGTGTCTGGATTCCCTACCCTCTGCTTGGCCCGTGGACACATGTACAGAACAGCCCCCATTCCTGATCATCAGCCAGACAAGATGGATGGGCACCTCCTCATCCAAAATACCCAATGAAAGGGCTTGCCCACATGCTGGCTAGAGTCTGCATTTGCAAGTAAAGAAGAGGGGGGCTGAATGGCGGGAGGGGCCTTCCTGGGGCATCCCTTACCTTCTCACAGTACCAGCCTCTGTTGGAGCCAACATTGCCGTGCCCTATGGAGACCCGACTCAAGGGGCTGAGGAGAACAGCCAGCTCGATGTTGAAGATGTCTGTGCGGTCACGGTCGAACACTCCTCCCTCCAGGAAGATTTTCCCGCTGTTCTTATTCCCTTTGGCTCCGTACATGACCAAGTAGATTTTGGACTTGGTCCCAGCCCCCCGGAGATCCCCAGTGAAGATGGTGACAATATATGAGACAGCTGACATGGAAACAACAGGGGAAAAGGGAGGACTCAGTACGGGCTCATTACAACATCCTCCCCACCTTGTCCCCTGCCTGGCGACCACCTCCGCAGGTCTCATCCCTCCCCTCGACCACATCCAGTGCCTCTCTCCACCGCACTTTATTTGATTTCAGAGTTTGTGTGTCAAGGCATCTGAGTTTAGGAGTGAACTGTAGGTCTTATTACAGGAAGCCGCCAGCCCCGATTACAGGAAACTAACAAAGAAAAGGAGGAACTTGGGTTAGCTAAGAATAGCTAATGATTATTATTAATGCTAATGATCACATGCATATTATTAATAGCTGCCAGATGATTTTTGTTATGTCTTATTGAATCGCAACCGTCAACTCCGTGAACAGAGATTTCTATCCAGGGCTGATTCATTTAGCTTGCTCTTTTGTTCATAACTTAAAAATACAACTTTTAATGCAGGACATTAATGTCCTCTTCCACTGGCTGATGTTGTGGGGTGAGGGCAGGTTGAGAGAGGGAGAAAGCATTGTGGGGTCAGCCATTAGGGGTATTGGTCAGTCAGGAGGCAACATGAGGCCATGGAGTTCTGGGGGGAAAGCCAGCAAGGGGAGATTAAACTCTGAGACAGAGTAAGAGGACACATGATTACAGGGGTGCATTAAGTCCATTCCAGTACATGTTTTTAAGTAAGCCACTTGCAAACTCTAGCTACAGATGACTTGTGCCACACCTAACAAAGGCCAGGCCAGGCCAAAGTGCCACAGTGCAGGGGATGAACAGTGCTGAGCAGAGCTCTTAACCACAGCCATCAGGGTCTGCCCAAGATGCCGGAGCAAAAGGGAGGGATTGCCCTGGGAGGGTTCAGAGGAAGTGACTGGAAGCAGGAATTTGGGAAACACAAAGAAGAGGAATGGCATTACAGGTGGAGAAGGCATGTTCCAAAGATGAAGGGAGAGAGTGAGGCAAGCAGCTAAGGGAGGCGAGAGAGGGGGAAGGCATGTGGATCGGTGGGGGGAGAGTGAAGGGGGTTGGGGGTCCAGGAGAGAGTAAAAGCGTGTAGATGAGGGGACGGGAGGAGTGTGTATGGACGTGGTGGGAGAAGACATTGAAAGCTTCTGCTGCTATGGTAAACTGGAGCCAAATTGTGGAGCACTTCTGTATTGTACCCTAGAACTTGGACTTATTCTCTGTGCAGTGGGAGCTGTAAGAGGTTCTGCAGCAGGGCACATTCTTAGATGTGCACACACTGATTTTCCAGAACATCCATCAACTTCCATGCTGGGAGTTGCAGCTTTTCCATGGAATTTACACAGGGCAGAGATTTAGAAGGCAGACCTAATCCTGGATCTGTCAGGGAGCAGCTTGAGACCGTGGGCACGTCTTTTAACTTTTATGTGACTCAGTTTCCTCATCCATAAAAGGGAACAATAATGGTTCCATAGGACAGGGTCATTGTGTTGTTAAAGGGTCAGGGGACTAGCAGAGGGATGGCATAGAGTAAGCACTCAATATGAGGAGGACTTGAGAGTACATCAATGTCTTCATAAATGCCCACATGTATCAGGAGTCCTGGCTTCATCCCATTGATGGCTTCTTTTTCCCTGGGCACTAGTGTCTGCTCAGGGGCAGCTCCCCCTCTCCTCTGGCATCAGCAAACCCCCAGACTGCAGTCCAGGGGGACAGAGCAGGAGGGGTGTGGTCTGAAGAGAGCTAGCTACCACCAGATGGCAGGCCTCTGGGCCCACAGATGAGAGCACGGAGCCTCAGGCCGAAAGTGCACTACTAGCCGATGGGGTCTCCTCCTCCTTCAGTTTTACCTGTGGTCTCAGCTCCACCCACTAAGATATTCCTTTGGATTTTGCCATCATCTTCATCTAAGGCCAGCCAGCGGCCAAGAGGAAAGTCATATTTTCTTTTGTTCCCAACGTCTTCAATGACAATCTGGGAAGAAGAGGGAAGGAATGTGAGGTGTCCCTGGAGGTGCACCTCATGATCAAATCCAATTCCTCCATTCCTTGAGGATACTCTAACTATACACATTCATCTCCTTGGTGGCCCAAGGAAAGCTTACCACAAAGACACACCTGTTGCCAGGAAACCCTAGTAAAGCATTGAGAGTCAAACAGGGATTCCTGGCAATTACCTCTTACTCGAATCACCAAGTCATGATTCCCTCCTCTGCTGCAGATCATTTTTAAACATTGAAAGCAAGACACTCAGCAGGATGTGACCTGTGAGACTAGGGTGTGAGAAATAGAAGCCTGTTTTTGCCAGCGGCCACAAGAACATCCCTTTCTTCACCTGCTGAAGGTTGGGATTCTACCCTTCTTGGTGAGAAGCAAAATCCAGGCAAAGGGAAGTGCAAGACCCGACCCAGGCACCCAGAATCCCAGGGTCTGGTGGTCGGGTCAGAAAACGTCAGCCATGGACAGTGAATCTCGTGGAACGCCTGGGAAGCTTCCCGTGAGGGACCCACATGTGAGTTAGGTTGGCGAAGCTGAGACATGTGCCTTCCAGAGCTGGTCAAAGAGCGGAGGGCCCTCCCAAAATGCCCCGGGAAGACTCAGCTGGAAACTCTAACAGAAGTGGGAGTGTCCATAACGAGACGGTGTCCTGCAGCCACAGCGTCGTACAGGCATTGTGAAGACCTGGCGGCAGACCCGGTGAGCTGGGAGTTGAAATGTCTGCCCACTGTTTCCAAGATTGCCGAGAGAGGGCCTCTGATTTTCAGTGAAAACCTACCATCTAAGATCAAAGTGTCTGCAGTGTGGAAACAGGGCTCACGCTAGGCTGCCTGAAGGCATCTCACCGTGTTTTAATTCAGCGTTCAAAGAACGTTTTGGGCAAAGCGCTGACCTTCTGAGGACACTGCCTAACAGAATAGAGCCAATGGCCTGGATCAGCTTTCCCACCAGGCCTCTGTCCCCAAAATAAAGAGCATTCAGGCTCTGGTTTATAAGCCAGTCCCTTGTGAGTTTTGTTGGTGTGAGTCACCCTTCAGAGCCTGCTGATTGGATTAACTGTCTATACTTTTAAATCTGAGTGCCTGAAGACCACTCTGTAATAAAACTCAGCGTCCACGCATTGGCAGAACAAACCTGGGCTCCTGGAAGTGTGAGAGAATGTTTCACGGGGGAAACTGAGGCCAGCAAAGGAAGGAGGGACTCTCCTCCTCCTCCCTGTCACAGGCTGCCATCCCCCACCCGCCCCATGTGTCACTTGTCACACTGAAATACTTACTGCGTCACATAATATGTAACATACGATAAATACAAATAACTATAAATGACTCCATTTGAATGGTGACACCCTGATTCTCTCACTCCTTCCTCACTCCTTTCTTCCTCTCCTCTGAACCTATCCATGCACCCACTCCCTCATTACCACCTCAGGCTACCTCAGCCAATAAAGACCTTCATGGTCCTGTCCTCGCCCACCCCCATAACATCACTTCTCGGTTTTCTGAGCCCAGATCTGCTCAGTATCCCTGCCCCTCTCTCCAGCATCTCCTCCTCTAGCACTCCTCCCTGCCCCTCTCTCCGGCGTCTCCTCCTCTAGCACTCCTCCCTGCCCCTCGTGGCAAAACCCTGCCATCTTCATGCCTCTCTCCAATGGACCCTCCTTGAAGTCACTTCTGATGCTCTGTCAGACGTGGCTCACACCCACAATACCTGTCTCCACCCACTTAACACTTTTATCTCATCTTGCTTTGCATTAAAGACCAGTTTCCTTTTTTTCTTTCTTTTTCTGTAAAGATTTATTTTATTATTTTTGACAGAGACAGAGAGACAGAGGCAGAGAGACAGAGAGAAGGGGGAGGGCCCAGAGCAGTCTCCATAGTTGTACATCATCAGTCTTCAACATGGTTTCATTCCACACAGGTGGGCGGGGGTCGTGCAGGGCGGGAACTGGGTTGGGGGCCTCCCGCATGGGAAGCACACCCCAGTTCAGCGTATGGGTCCCCACGGGCTGGAGCCGGGATTTGATCCTCGGTCCCCGGGGCTGCAAAGTGAGCGCTTAACCCTCTGAGCCATCCCAGCTTCTCTGATTTTGTTTTCTGATCTTCAAACTTGAGGACTTGGTCTCTTCTATACTTGTGGGACCCCCTATGGCAGAATGTTTAGTCACTGAAGCTGAACTTTCCCTGGACTTTTGGAATTAAGGTTCCAGTAAGCCACCTGTTTTACAGTAAGTAAGTAATTATTTGGGGACTTGTCTAATCTCCTTTACAAGCAGGACCACTGTTTATCATAATAGCTGCAGTTGGTAGCAGGGGGTCTTGGACATAATAGTCATTCAGTAAATGTTTGTTGCATGTTGAGTATTAACTGGTGACATGAAGGCACATTGGGCTTCCTGAGGTCCTTCAATCAACTCCATGAACCTCTGTCTCCTCTACCTATCAGAGTAGGCTGACCAGTAGGCTGACTAAATGGCACAGAAAATAATACCGGCCCATTTCAAACGGTATGTAGGGTCAGTCTATTGACACCTTGAATGTAGCCCAGTGGGACTAGGCGGGCCGCTTGTACCGTCTGAAATGGGACAGTACGGTCGTTTCCGGTCCCGTTTATCTATGTCGGGTGAGCCTCTTTCAGAGCCCACGGTGCGGGCTGAACGCACACTCCGGGAGGCATGCGGCAGGCCTCAGCCGAGTCCGGGCTTTGTAACGCGTGCTGCACTGAAGAGACCCCAGCCTGGCTCCCGGAGGACCCGGGGTCGGTGCAGAAGAGCCATGGGCCCTGAGCCCGTCCAGCTCTTCCTGACGCAGCTGGACCAAGCGAGCCCCACAGACAGCATGAGGTTCCGTCCCAGGGCTGCTCAGCTTTTGAAGTGCTTACTGGATTGAACTGACCATTTGAGTTCATCACAATTGGGGGACTAACCAGGTGTGAGGACCAAAGTCGTGTGCAAAGCCCAGGGGAGGGAAGGGGCCAGCCCCAGAGCACACCAAAGCAGGGTCGGGCTGTAGCGGACACATGGAGGCCCACCACCCGGGCTGAGACCCACACATGACTAGACGGAAGAGGAGGGAGCTGACCTCGGAAGGCGCTAATCACACCGGCGGTTCCATTTATGCCACCAAGCCCTTCAACGTAATACTGAAGTGGGCGTTGTCGGGAGGAGTCCGAGGCAACCCAGCCTGGCAACTCTGAGTGGGAGCACTCACTGGAAACGCAGTCAACTTAACAGACCCTTTAATGAGTGTTTCTGGGGAGCCGATCAATCAGAGTGAGCGGAGGAGGGGTCAGCAGAGAGGCCCCATGGGGGCAGCGGGGGTTAGGACTGGCTGTCCTGGCACCGTTAGAAAGTGGCAGAGGTGGCCCCAGCTTGTCCCTGGTTTCCAGCTTGTATCTACCCTGCCTGGGACCTAGAACCTTCCTTCTTCCTTTCTCAACAAAATCCTTCCCTCAGAAAAATATCTAGTAAATCCAGGCACACTGACCTACAAAATGCTCAAATTATTTTTGTCTTGTCCCCAGGAAGTGTGTTGGTTTGCTTCCGTTAAAGGAATAGGCTGTTAGGAGAGTTACAGAAGCCAGTGAACCTTGGAGAGAAACACTCATTTTGGTTTTGGGGGGACAGATGGGGACCTGCCTGCAAGGCCCGGAACATGCCTGTGTTCTTGAAACGGCCTCAAAGAGAACAGCCAGTCTCACATTGAAAGTAACCCGGCTGGCCTTTGGGTTTAAAATAGTGTCTGAATAGCAAACAACAAGAGGGGAAAAAGAAAAGTGGAAGAAGGGAGGGCGGGAGGAAGAAAATATCCTGCTGAAGAGTAAGAGCAAGAGCAGAACTCTTTGGAGGGAAGGGGAGGGTAAAAGAGGGGAGGGGAGGGGAGGGGAGTGGAGAGGAGGGGAGCGCGTCCAGGAGAGTGCCTAAAAAGCAT
>PVKE010012769.1:0-37684 GCA_004027555.1 Craseonycteris thonglongyai
ACTGAACCGGGGGCTCCCCCATGGGAACTGGGCCCCAGCGGGAACGGAACCGGGGGCTCCCCCATGGGAACTGGGCCCCAGCGGGAACTGAACCGGGGGCTCCCCCGTTCAGCCGGGATACGATTCCTCGGACCCTGGGGCTGCAAGATGAGCGCTCAACCCGCTGAGCCACCCCCGCTCCCCAAGACAGTCATGTTTCAGAGAACAAGCTGTGTCAGCAGCCAGCCCGCCTGCGCCTTTGCCGCGATCGGCACGTGGTTGCTTTGTGATGATGAGTCGTGGCTCTGAAGTTCACGCCTCAGACTTTTCAGCCCCGCGTGTAAACCAGCCGTGGGCACGGTGGCATTGGTGGCGGGTAACAGCCTCTCCAGGAAGGGCCCCTCTGTGGAGGGCACAGGTGGATGCGTGGTAGGTGCTGTGTTGTGTGAGCCGATTTGCTCGCTTGGCACAGTGAGTGTGAGGTGTGTGGGCAGAGGAAGAAGAGCGTGTGTCCCGTCCCGTGTCTGCTGAGCCCGGCCCTCCGCTCACGTCCTGAATGATGCACGCAGCCCGAAGGGCATGTTCGCAAGTGCGCCTCTGAAGTTCTCAGAGGTTCACAGTTCTCTGAGCAGTTTCATGGCCAGGAAATGGGGAAGCAGATGCGAGAGCAGTGAGCGGCCCGGGGCTTCTCCTGCGTGACTCACAGGCGTCTTTGTCGCTGTCACCAGAGGCCTCGCTCAGCCCGGGGCGTGGGGGGCACGTGGCCACATCTGATGGTTAGCAAGCTCTGGTCTTCACTCATCCGAATGGCCCCCGGCCAAGACGAAGCGGAGCGAGGAGGAGGTCACGGGGAGGGTCAGGGGAGGGTCACGGGGAGGGTCACAGGGAAGGTCATGGGGGAAGGTCACAGGGAAGGTCACAGGGAAGGTCATAGGAAGGGTCATGGGGAGGGTCATAAGGAAGGTCACAGGGGAAGGTCACAGGGCAGGGTCACAGGGAGGGTCACGGGAAGGTCACAGGGGAGGGTCACAGGGGAGGGTCACAGAGGAAGGTCACAGGGCAGGGTCACAGGGAGGGTCACAGGGGAGGGTCACAGAGGAAGGTCACAGGGCAGGGTCACGGGGAGGGTCACAGGGGAGGGTCACAGAGGAAGGTCACAGGGGAAGGTCACAGGGGAGGGTCACAGGGCAGGGTCATGGGGAGGGTCACAGGGAAGGTCACAGGGCAGGGTCATGGGGAGGGTCACAGGGAAGGTCACAGGGCAGGGTCACAGGAGGGTCACGGGGCATTGGCAGCACTGTGAGGAAGGGGCATAGGTCAGGGTGGGGGGGTGACCCGGCGCAGTACTGAGACAGTTTGTGCCATGTGAGCTGCGCATGGTAACTGCGTGGGTAACCGGGAACCTGCTTCATATGCGAGGCCTCACGGGTGTGACCCGACTGCAGCCTCGCCCGGCTTCTCCGAGGCCGAAGACGATGCTCGTTAGGGTCACGGGGAAGCCCTGGCTTAGCGGCCGGTGGCTGACACCTGAGTTATGGGGAAGGTGTAGCTGGGATCTGAGCCCGGGTCTGCCTGACCCCAAGGAGGGTCTAGTGAACTGAGATGAGCTTAAAGTGCGATCAAACACTGTAATATTTAGGCCTCTGTGTGGTGTGAGTACAACGGCTTATTGAGCTGAGAATGTACCTGGGGAAGGAGGAGGTGCGTTGGATTGTCTCAGAGGGAGGAAGAAAATATAGCGGAAGATACAGGATTAGTAAGTGACGGGCACCATGTAAAGTTTTTGATGAACATGCAGCCCGGCTTTGTCCTGCTGTGACATCCACCCGCCACTCAGTGGCTTACGAAGCGTCATCGCTCACACTGCAAATGGCCCTCGGCGGCCACCCCGGGGTCAGCTGGCCTGTGCGTCTCCCCACGGCTCCGGGAAACCTCTGCTTCCGGCCTCGCCGGCGGCCCCTCCCTCCACCTCCAGGCCTTCGGACCCCTCCGCGGCTGTCACCAGACCTGTGACCCTGCGACCTCCTCCCCACGAGGACCCGTGTGTGGACCCCGGGCTCCTGAGGACAGTCAGAATAACCTCGGCCTTCATCATGCCGGTGAAGGCCACGTGGCCATGCGAGCTGACGCAGGAATTAGGACATGCACCTCTTTGCTTGTCCTACTGCCTTCCGTGCAGCTATATGCACATATATGCAAATACCACACTATAGCAGGCTCATATTTATGTGCCTATGAATGTGTTTCTCACACACGCACTGACACCCGTCGCTCACTTACTGTTGTTCTGCCCTTCGGTTTTGCCGACTCTTCTCTTACTTTTTGTGTGACGCCGTGGAGGCCGCCTGTGTGTACGAGGACGCGGTTCAGGCAGCACCGCCTGCCGCGGGAAGTACGGCCGGGGAGCCGAGTGCGACCATCCCGGGCACGTCTCCCTGCCTAGGCCTCATTTTATTCCACGGTGACAGAGGGCACAGGGTTGCCCTTGCCATTGACCTAACCCTGCATTTCCATTCCCGATCTCATCCCAGACCACCCACAACTCAGTGACAAGCATGCGACAGAGACCCTGGTTCGGGCTGTTGGCGTAAAACCCCGTTTCCAGTTCTGATTTTGTCAGCTCTGCCTTTGGTCGCTCATCACGACTTACAACCATGTCAAAGCTCCTGCCCGCGCACCTGCACGCCTTCGTGGCCACTCACCCCTGTACCCCACCTCCTCCATCACAGCCCACATGGCTGCGACCGGTGACAAGGACGGCTCCCGGCCAGAGCTGCCCCTCGTTTCTCCCCAGACGCTTTGTGACCCACACGCCTGTTCATAAGGAGGCTGACTGCAGTGGCACAGAGGAGACCCCAGTGGTGGCCGGGCGGCGGTCCCCAGCGTCCACTCTGGGGTCTGCGCCCTCCCCGGGCTCGGGGCCCGGCAGCTGCCCAGGCCAGGACTTGGATCTGGGCATCATAGCGACCTTCACGACTCTGCTTGTGTGTTTTCTGGGCTCCCGCCCACAAAGCAGTTATTCCACGGCATTCTCAAAGGCCTGTGTGTACCTTGTGGGCACAAGAAGCCAGTGAAGAGGGACGGGAGAGTGTTCATAGAACACGCTGTTTACAGAACGGGTTTGAGCTGCAACGCTGCGGAGATTGTCTTTGCGGGCTTGAGTGTTTCTTACAGGATGGGGAGGAAGATGAACGATGAGAAAAAGGGCTCGTTGGGGTACAGCCGTGTCCTTGTTCGTTGTCGCAGGGCTTACCGTATTTTCCGGCGTATAAGACGACCGGGCATATAAGACGACCCCCTAATTTTACAGTTAAAACATAGGTTTAGGCCTATATTCGCTGTATAAGACGACCCCCCACTTCCGAGGCTGTAGCCTTATACAGCGAATATAGGCCTAAACCTATGTTTTAACTGTAAAATTAGGGGGTCGTCTTATACGCCCGGTCGTCTTATACGCCAGAAAATAGGGTACGTTTGCTTAGCCAGCGTCGGAAACGTGCGGGAGGCTTAAGGTGACCAGATGTTAACATGGGTAAAGCGGGACACCATTGACCGGGGGGGAGGGGGTTCTTGATTAAAAATTGGGTCTCTCTCCCGCCGTTCCCTAGCTTGTCGTGCATTCTTTCCAAACATTGGGACTTTTTAAAAAATGCCGGGGGGCTGCAGGACAAATTGTTAAAAATCGGACTGTCCCACCAAAAGCGGGACGTCTGGTCACCTTAGGGAGGCTGCCTTTGGCAGCCGCTGCACCACCCCACACGTAAAACAGTGTTTGCACTTCATTTTTTAAATCGGCGTGCCGCGTGTGTGCGTGTCAGGATGTGGGCATTTTCCACAGGACTCCGGGTCCCGACTTCAGTGAGGGGCCAGGGGTGGGTACAGGATTTAAGTCTGTACCCACAAGACTTCGGCAGCTCCCTCAGCCAAAGGCTACGTGGACCCGCCGCTAAATCGCCTTAACGAGGCACGTGTTGTGCACGGCTGTGTTTCCTTAAAAAACGCCTTTGAACCTGTTCCCGAAACTGTCGAGGGTCAGTCAAGCCGACCTTCCGGGGGGAGAGAAAAAGCAGGTTCCTCAGACTCAGCCCGACCCAGTTCCAGTTCCTGAAGGCTGGTCCCGCCGGGACGCCCACCCGCGTCCGTGCCCCCAGCACAGAAGAGACCCCTGCGTTGGCGCAGGACCACCCCAGGGAGACGCGGGTGCAGGGCAGGGAGAGGTCTGCACACGCTGGTTGGAACGCGGTCCCCGTGCTCGGCTCCGGGTCTGTGCTGCTGTCAGGCGCACACGGCGACCCCAGGCCTCGCGGCCTCCTGCCCTTGGCCTCGTCCGCAGCCGCCAAAGGCCCGGCCGGGGCCTGGACACACACTCGCTTCCTCCCCTTCCCTCCGTGGCCTCCCGTTCACGTAGATGTTAACGCCCGGACCAAGTCCTACGGACGTCACAGGTGCTTTTTCCCTCTTGCTGCTGTTTGTTTGCCGCGTATGGTTTTTTTTTATTGTTAAATGTATCGGGGTGATGTTGGTTGGTAATATCACATAGGTTCCAGGTGTGCGGTTGTACATCACATTGTCTATGTGTTACATCTTATTGCTGAGTGGTATTCCGTTGTGTAAATGTACCACAGCTTCTTCATCCCGTCGTCTGTCAGAGGACACTTGGGTTGATTGCACGACTTGGCCACCGTGAACGGTGCTGTGATGAACACTGGGGCACATGTATCTTTCTGGATTAAAGTTTTCAGGTTTTTGGGTAGACACCCAGGAGAGGGATGGCTGGGTCCTATGGCAATTCCATGCCTAGTTTTTTGAGGAATCGCCACACTGCCTTCCACAGTGGTTGCACCAGTTTACATCCCCACCAGCCGTGCATGAGGGTTCCTCTTTTACAAGGTTCTAAGTGGACCATCAGGAATAGCGAGATGGAGAAATTTTTTGAGAAAAGAGAGAGACCAGGTTGGAAACCGGGGCATGAGAAGGTGCATCGGATGAAGGAGCAGAGCAGGCCGCGAGGACAGAGCTGGAGAAGAACGTGCGATCGGGTCCCGCGTGGCAGCTCCCCTGCGCGTGGACCGCGGTGCGAAGTGGGCGTGATACCCGCTGCTGATCTCCAACCTCTTTCCTGCTTCTCGTCACTGGGTGTCCACCAGCGCTGACGTTCTTATGTAAGGGGAGAGATTTCCGTCTCTGTGACTTGGGGCCCAGTGGCTTAAAAACAGAAGATTACAAAATACGGCTCATTTGGATGCCAAGATAGCTCAGTGGCTGAGCACGTGCCTTGCAATTGTGCGGCCTGGGGTTTGGTTCCCGGCCCCGGCCCCTGCCGACCCCACAGGCTGAACTGCGGGGCAACCGGTAACCCCGGGGACGGCTCAGCAGGGAAGGGTCTCGCCTCCCAGGCGGGCGGCCCCGGTGCGGTTCCCGCGCTGTGCGGCCCCACGTGCACCTGTGTGGAATGAAACCGCATCACAGCCGATGATGGGCAGCTACGGGGACCGCTCTGGGCCCTCCCCCTTCTCTCTCTTACCTTCTCTCAAACAATAAAATAAATCTTTAAAGAATATGGCCATTGCTGTACTGCACAGCCCCCGCCCAAGTAAACGTATTTCAAACAAGGCTCAAAAGTTTCCGCTGGGAGGTGAGAAGTGACAGAGAAGATGCGGTGGAAACAGGACGTCACACGAGATGTACAAAAGCACAGCTTCCGGGGAGAGGCCGTTTGGGGGAGAAGATAGCAGCAACCCCCGTCTTCGGCAGCACGGTGCAGCGCGAGCCTAAAGGGACATTTGTGGCAGATGCAACGTCCTCCCGGGAGTCACAGGCAGAGGGGTCTGTGTGTGGGGCCGGCCTGTGCCATAGCTACAGATCTTTTGTCTGGGGGGAACTTTGTGTTTTTTAAAAACAATCGCTCTGCAAACTGACGTGGAGCTGCGAGGTGTGTCGGGCCACCGCTTGAATATCGGAGCGCGGACGTCTGGCACTGCCCACTGGCGGAAGCGACACGCTGGGGCAGCTCAGGGCACGCGTCTCAGGAGCGCGGGGGTCTGGCAAACTGAGGAAGGAACCGGATATGGATCCTGCACTGGGAAAGGGGACGTGTCCACAGAGCGGTGTCACCACGTCCGTGCCTGCTGGCCCCTTCCTGTGAGGTGGTGACGCAGGGACTCAGACATTCTTCACGCTTCCAGGGAATCCCCGCCGAGGCCATTAAGGCCCATGTGGACGTGAATGCGCCTCTTCTACAGAATCACGTAAATGGGATCAGTCGGTCAAGGCAGTTCGGGTGAGAGGCAGCCCCTCATGTCACCGGAAAGACCTCCCTGAGCTGGACCGATGTTCCCGGTTTGAAAGCCGATCCCGTCCCTGAAGGGTTAACCGGCGCCCTGTTAATGGAGCGACCACAAGACACGGTGATGTAGTTTCATGCGCCCTGCCATGAACGCGGAGATCATGCATCGTCTAGACGAAAGGCCAAGCGCACTCACAACGCTTCATGCCTCCGAGGAAGCGCGCTTTTATTGAAGGGTATGTAAATACTGCACTAATGAGAGGTTCTGGGAGCCCAAATGCCGTAGAAGGTTATGACCCGCGGCCCTGCTAATATCTGAGTGAGGGCGTAGACTCCGTGCTTCTGAGTGACAGCTAACACGGGGCGTTTTGCATGAAAAATAACCTCTAATAAATGACCTCTGCTTCTTCCTTTCGAGACCTGTGACAGTAATGAATGGGAAAGGGGGGGGCTCCGACACATCAGTGCTATTTACACCTAAACAGACGGAAGTCTTGCCTGATGCTGGCTTCCAGGGGGCAGGGTTTAGCCCCCACAGAGCAACGGTTTCTTTTTCACTTGTGGGCTTCCCCACGCGCTTCGAGTCAAAAGAGAAAGAAACACAGGCCAAGTTGTTCAGACGAGTGTTTCGTTTCCTCAAGAATCCACGCCATGCCGTGGGCGGGGACGTGGGGGCCCTGTGCACAGCTGATGAGCCCCTCCGAGCTGTGGCCTGCGGCAGCTGTGCGTGTCTTCCGGGACGGGGCGTCCAGCCGGGGGACTCAGCGCATCGCCTCGGGGCTGTTCCCACGCCCTGGAAGGCTGTCACTTCCCCGGGAGTCAGCTGGATCATAAGCAGCCCATCCCCTTAAATATTGGAGATCTCCCCCTTCCTCTTCCCACACGGGAGTGTCTTTCCTTGTAATGTATTTTTGTTGTATCTTATTTATTTATTTATTTTCAAAATATATTTTTATTTATTTATTTATTTTTGGCAGAGTGAGTGAGTGAGAGAGAGAGAGAGATAGAGATACAGAGACAGAGAGAGAACTGAACTGGGGGAGCTCCCAGTTCAGCACATGGTTCCACACGGGCCGGGGCCGGGATTCGATCCTCAGTCCCCGGCGCTGCAAAGTGAGCGCTTAACCCACTGAGCCCTCCCGGCTTCCCCCCAGTTTTTTTTTTGAACTGAACTGGGGGCCTCACCGCATTCGGGAAGCACACCCCAGCTCAGCATGTGGGTCCGCCTGGGCCGGAGCCGGGATTCGATCCTCGGTCTTCGGGGCTTCAAAGCGAGCGCTCAACCCGCTGAGCCCTCTTGGCTTCCCCTGTATCTTATTTTTTGTTAAAAGATTTATTTTATTGTTTGAGAGAAGGTGAGAGAGAGAGAGAAGGGGGAGGACCCAGAGCCGTCTCCATAGTTGCACGTCATGAGTTTTCGACATGGTTTTGTTCCACGCAGGTGGCTGTGGGGCCGCACAGGGCGGGAAGCGGGCCGGGGCCTCCCGCATGGGACGTGGGAACCTTCACCATTGAGCCGTCCAGCCGTTACCAGTTGTGCAGGTCAGCATATGGGTTTGCACAGGCCAGGGCGGGAATCGAACCCCGGACCTCACGATTGTGAGGCAAGCGCTCAGCCACTGAGCTGTCCCGGCATCCCTGGAATTGATATATTTTAATTTTTTCTCTCTTTATGCCAATACCTTGATTGCTATAAATTTCTAATAATACAGGGTCTGCCAGAGGTAATGCCTCTTTTTTATGAGCTGGTAATCTATACCAAATCTTTTATTACAAAATCATAAGCATGTAATTCTGTAACAACAGTATCACACTGAAGCACACCCTGCTACTTAAAAAAGGGTATCACTTCTGCCGGACCCTGTATTTATTATTCTCTTGCTTACTATAACTTTATTAATGATATTTCAGGTCATATTGTGTGAGAATCAGATTTGTTCTTCCTTTTAAAATATTTTTCAATGAGTGTTCTAGGTCCTTCGCACTTCTCTATACATCTTTTTATAGATTTCTATTAAAAAGCTTGCTGGGGTCATGATTAGGAATGAACTGAATCTACACATCAGTTTGTGGGAAAGTGATATCTTAATACGGGTATTCCAACGCACGAACTTTGCATATTTCTACTTTTTATATGTTTCTGGATTTAATTCACTCCTGTGCTCACCGTTTTCTTGTGTCCATGTTCGAGAGAGATATTGATCTGTAATTTTCTTTTCTCACCGTGTCTTCTCCAGCTTCCTTAGGATAATTATCTTGGCCTCATGAGCTGCTTTGGGAAATGAGCTCTCTTCTGTTTCTGAACGAGCCACGTATAAATGCTTTCTCACACGTGGGCTAGAACTCACTGGCTGAACAATCGGGCCGGGGATTTCTTCGTGAGCGGCTTTGATGAGGGTGAGATAACAGGGAAACGTATGCTATTGCCTGGCTCCTGCCCCGTTTCCTGGCAGGTGCTCCTGACCTCTGTGATGAGAGCCCAGGAAGCACCGCTGGCCCTACTGTGTGCTGTGTGGCCCCGGCTCCGAAATCCTTTGCAATCTCCTGGGGTTAGAGTGTCCTTGACTCTAACGAGGTGGCTCTGGGTGGCTGCCCGGTGGGGCCTGGATGGGGGCTGCTCACCGGCGCGACCAAGCCGTGAGCAGGAGCCTGGGATAGTTCGTCCGTTCTCCAGAGAGGGGACAGGGGCTGGAAATGCCGTTAACGACCAGACCTGCCTACCCGGTGACGCTCCATAAAAATGCCAGAAGCACGGAGTTCAGAGCCTCTAGGGCAAGCTTGTCCAGCCCGCGGCCCCACACAAATCCGTAAACCTTAAAACCCCCTGAGACGTTTCTGTGACCTTTCTTTTAGCTCATCTGCTGTCGTTGGTGTGAGTACATGTTCTGTGTGGCCCAGGGAAGCCACGAGGTTGGACGCCTCTGCTGTCGTTTCCAGGTGGGTGGCCGTGGGGCGGGGCCTGCAGGGATCGTGGACGCTGCATGCCCTTCACATGGGCCTGGCCCTGCACCCCAATTCCGTCTGCCTGGTTGTCGGCACCCTCTCCCATAACCTTCTATGATAACCTAGTCAGCAGTCAGTGCACTGCTTCCCTGAGCCTGTGACCCACGCCAACAAACTAACGGAACCCGAAGGGGCCGTGGGGACCTCTGACTTATAGCCCCGGGTCAGCGTGCAGGGGACAGGCTGTGCTGTCACGGGCCTCGGGACTGGGGGCGGGCACTCGGGTGCAGCCGTGCCCCCGGGCCGGGTGGTCTGACTTCTCTCCCCAGGCGGAGTGCCAGGACACCAGCTGCTGTCACAGAATTGCTCCGTGAGGGACCCCCTGGTCCCCAAATGCTGTCAGAAGCTCGTGAGGGTGAGAGCAACGAGGAACTCAGACACGAGCGTTTTCCCTTCAGTAGCGAACTCAATTTCTGTAACCAGGCAAGTCTATTCGGATATTTGATTTCGTCTGTGTTGAAGTTGTGTTTATCAAGGGCTTTGTCCACGTTTTCTAAGTTATTGGCATAAAGCGTTTTCCTGTCAGGCCTTTCTTTGAAGACTATATTTAGAGCAGTTTTCCATTCACCCCAGAAACGAATCCCAGTTATTTTATGCTTAATTTGCTCTTCCTTTTATAGCTTCTTAAGGTGAACACAGGCCATTTATTCTTAAACCATCTTCTGGTCTAAGAAAAACATTTACATCTAGAAATTTTCCTCAGAGCACTGGTTTAAATTTATCGAACAATCTTTGATATGTTGGATTTTTATACTATCATACAGTTTAAATGTTTTCTAATTTCCTTTTTATATTTACGTTTAGTCCCATTGGTGTTCTTCAGAGAAACAGAACCAATAGGGAATAGAGAGTCTTAGATCCTTACATTGACATTTTTCACTAAATAGGGAAATTTTCACTCCTTATTTCTTAATTTTTATTTTTTTATTTTTTTTTTGCTTTTCCTTTTGGGACTCCAATTATATGTATGTTAGACCACTTGAAATTCTTCCTTAGGTCTTTGAGATTCTCTATCTTTCTTTTTCTTTGTTATTTAAATTGCATTATTATATCAACTCATTTTTAGTTCAATGAACATTTCTTCTTCTCTTTAATCAGATTCAGTCCATTTTTATTTTAGTTAGTGTAGTTTTTAGTTTTGTAATTTCTCTTTGGTTGTTTTAATAATTTCTCTTTCTCTTCTGTGTTTCCCCATTTTTATCCATTCATTATGATGAGTATTCCTTCAAGATTATGCACATATTTGTAATATCTGACTTAAAATTGTTTTCTGCTAATTCAAACATATAGAACATCTTGGAGCTGGTTTCCATGGACTGCTTTTTCTGCTTAACTATGGTCCTATTATTATGGCTTTTTTCCTTGTCTACTAATTTTTGGTTGTGTACCTGAGAGTGTGGGTATTACACTGCGGGGACTCTGCATTTTGTTATATTCTTTTGAAGAGGATTCTGAGGTCAACTGACTGGTAAGACTCAAACTCCAAACTGGTCTTCTTAGATATCAGCATCAGCTAAAATCTACCCTCTTAATGCCTGTGTTCCGCTGATTTCCCTGGTATTTTCCCTGTGCATATATAAATCAGTTAAGTATTTCAGCATAATTTAGATTTGGTTAGTTTAAGTGCATATTTGTCTTGTGAATTTCCTCTGTGAGCTGTAATTTGGAATCAGCTAAACCAGATTTTACTTACATTCACTTATTAGAATGTCAATTGGAATTTTATGGAATTCATTCATTCACTTGTGGACATATTTAAAACATTGAGCCATTTATTAAAATGGTTTTCCATTTACTTATATATATTTCTTATGTCTATCAGCAAAGCTTGGATTTTCTTGAATATAGGTATTGCACATTTTTAATTAGTACTATTCCTAGGGATTTGTAGTTTCTGTTGTATTAAAAAGTGACTCTTTTTTCCCTTTTTTTTTACATTTCCTGTTCTTGTTTCACTGGTATATATTAATTTTTGTATTATCATGTAGCAGGACCAAGTCAACGACTATTTCATCATTTGGATTTACTGGTAAGGAAACTATGTGTTTGTCTTTTTTCTCTGTATCTGCTCTTATTCTATTTCACTGCATTGACTAAAAGGCAATATTGAGTAATGGTGGTATCTATTTGGCACTGATTTTAATGGAAATTGGCAGGTGTGGATGGGGGTTAAGTAGGACCTCTGCTTTGCATTCCAGGTATGTCTACGTTGCTTTTTACTGAATTAAAAAGCCTTGGGATGCTGCATAGAAAATTCATTTTGGGGGAGCACCTTCATGTGGTCCTAATATACAGATAGTTCGGGTCCAGACAAAGAGATGCAGAATTAAACCTGATAACAGCTTAGCTTGCTTGGTGTTTCTGGTCTCAATGGAACATTCACTTTGAGCAATTGTAGAAAGTAAGACACACACAAGCATCCATACATACACTTTCTCTGGGAAAGATCAAGGTAACTAAGTGGGAGGAGAAGTCTCACATCAGAAATAATGTTCAAAATTTCATATTCAAACACAGTAGTCCACACGCTTATTAATATGTGGTCCTCCTAATTGGTGCATTTGACAGTCAATTAAAAGGAAAAGTGCCATCAAGGTTCACGGTCAGGAGAAGAGAAAATTATGGATTGCGGGTTCTCCTCCTCAGTTTCTTGGTAAAACGGTAGCAAAACTGACTAATTTGCAGGGTTACTTGTGCACTAGTGATGGCAAGGAAAGCACCTAACATAAAAGGGGTTTTGGAAATGACAATTTGTGCTGTGTGTAAATACTAGGAAGTGAGTTAACTTCCTTTCTCTATCATGACCCCAGATAGAACAGATGTGTTTCTGTAAATAACCTCTTCCAGGTGCCGTTATTTACAGAGCTGGGTCTGCTCTCCGAAGGATGTGTGCACAAACAGTTATTTGTAGGAACAGCAAATCTACTCTTCGTCACTACAACTCCAATTTCCCAAAGTTCTCTCAGATGAAAGAAATAGCTCCATTCCACCGAATTCAAAGGACCCCAGCCTACGGGCCTGAAAACTGTTAGGAGTGACAATTGGTTTTTGAGAATAACCTGAGATAACCTCTTTAGTTGGTGACCTGGCTGGGATAGTTGCAAAGTATCCCTACAATAATGAAATATTTTGAGAAAAGAAACCAGCAACCCCAAACCACTAGGTAAAGAACAAGAACCGGGAAGATCACCGGGGAGAGTTGAGCGTTGGTAAGATGGGCAACATTACCCATAGACTTGCTCTGCAGGGATCGTTTGAGAACACGCTGCCTTCTTGTGTCCCTGAGACAGCAGGTCTAGTAGTCACACTACAGCTCTACGTGGAAAGAGGGCTGGGAGATGCCAAACCCACAGGCTGACCAGTCTCGGAGCATTTCACTCGTTGTGCGTAGCGTGGCTTTATCCTGAACGCTCCTAGAGAAGCGGCGGATCCAGGAGGTGAATGCTGAGCTCCATCCGCCTTTCTGCCAACGGCCACTTCACCTCCGTGGTCACACCCTCAGCACAAACCCCCAAAGCTCTGGGGACTTTGCTTTTATGGAGGATTGTGGGGAAAACAGCCATTTTAACCGACTGAAACCAGATAATAGGGAAATACATTCTCAAACAAGTATCTTTTCTGTTTATGCTTTGGTGATACTTGGCCCTCAGAGAAATGACCTTAATTATGTGTGAACAGTGTGCACTGCAGAAGAAAGGAAAAGATGCCTAAACTCAGCGCTGCACCCCTACCTGGAAGAGTTCCATACTTTTGCCTTTTTATTTCAGTAACTTCCCCCTGCCAGTATTATTTTCAAACAAGGTATCCTGTGCATGGCAAATCTCAGACGTCTTGTTGCTTTCATGATTATTTTCATGGCTTTTCTTATGGCTTCTCTATTAATGTTGAATCAGTTCAACGGTCCCCAAATTTAGCTTCTACTGAGCTGTTAGTGCTGAAAAATGGACGGTTCGTAACAACTGTCCTGTCCCTGATGATATCGTCTTTCTTTTTACCTGAGAGTTTGTAGTCTGTGCCATCACTTTCTTATTTTCAGATTTTAACGGTTAATTCACTTAATCTACTCTCCCCCAATTTTCATCTGCAAATTTTGCTCCTTCTTGGACCCAACTTCTTGACGTTCCGGTGCCGTTCCTCTCCCCGCGGTGGAACTCGTCATGTGGAGAGCTGCTAATGAGACGTGACTGCGGAGGGTGCGCAGGTGTATTATGTGGGCTCAGACTGGCACCTCTCTGCTACACACAACCCAGGCGCGCACACACCCCCACACACATGCCTGATCAAAGACGTCCATTTGGTTGGACTTGGCAGTGATGTTGAAATGTTGACAACTGTCAAATTAAGATCACCCAAGCCATTTCGCAGGCTCGGATTTGGATGCAGGTCTCCGAACAGAAGGAGAGAGCTGCTGGCGACGGCCCAAGCCTCTTCCCCATCTATCATTCGGTTAGCAGAGCTGCACAAAATGAGGCAACAGAGACGGGGGAGGTCAGCGTCCAACCAGAGAGCATTTCGCTCCACATTTACCTGGATTCGAGGGAAGAAAACAGATTAGTCCTCTACTGAAAATGTGCAAACGAGGGGCCTGGTTGGTTCTGCTTGCCTTCTTCTTTCCGCCCGCCCCTCTCTTCCGCCCTCACTCTAGGGGAGCCATGCGTGCATCTCAGTGAGGTGGGGGTGGGGGCCCCCAGTTCTCTGAAGTGCTGCAATTTCCTCTGGTCGTGCTGTCGCGGTGCTTCCTGGTCACACCCACTTTTCACTGCCAGTCCTGGTTAAAACGCCCATGTGTTCATTGTCTCCCTCTTGATGGTAAGCTTTTTAAGAGCAATGACTGTATCATTGTAATTTTGGTCAGGATTTTCGCACCCCTTCTGCATAGAAGGGGAGCTTCTTAATGATGAGATCAGTACGTTAAGAGACACCGAGAATTCTGGCGCAGGAGAATTAGACGTCATTTTTCTTGAGTTGCCATCTTTATTGGAACTGATAGCAGGAGAGAGAGATTTAAATTATTTGCTGGAAACTCTGTAATGTTTGATTAGTTCGCTATCAGGAAACGACTCGGTGCACGTTTGAACGGAATGCCTTCAGTGAGAAACGTGAAGACTCCGGCTGCTCCATGGAGGGGTTCCATGGGCAGGTGCAGCGGACTTGCAGTCTGACGCCTGGGAACCCCTGTGTGGGCCGTGGACGCTTCCCAGGGGTCGCCCCGGGAAAGCCGCGCCCGGCACTGCTGCAAGGCCCTTATCCAGGGAGCAGTTCTGGTCTGTCAGTCATGCTCTGTCCGGGGAGTAGCAGAAATGACCCACCGTCTTTGGGGTCTGTCGTGAGCGCATGAAGCAGCTGAGGACAGAGCTAAAAGCCGTCTGACACCGTGTGGGGCGGGGCTGTCACCTGCTCCGGCCATAAGATGTCACTAGCACCGCTCGGTGGCCGTAGGCGTCGGGCAGGTCCCTGTTTGTAGGATGAGCTGGGCTGCCTTCGGTTTTTGGGGTACAGTTCTGGAGCAGGAGTGAAGGGGACAGCTCCTTCCCTTGTGCGAATCCACGCAATCACAGCGTCGCTAGGAATCCCTTGATACCTGGAGCATCGCTGAGCCTCACGGATGGGAATTAGCACGGGGCGACCCACCGCAGGAGGGGCCCGCGGACACAATGACAGGCATTCCTGTTTCTCTTGCACAGGGGTTCAAGCCCCGTGTCCCTGGGACATGCACAGGAGTGATGTTGCCATTTAGCAGCTGTGCGTTCTGTGGGCCCGTTTTTTAAGGATTTATTTTATTGTTTTGACAGATAGACAAACAGAGACAGACAGAGACAGAGAGAAGGGCGAGGGCCCAGAGCAGCCTCCGTAGTTGCACGTTATCAGTTTTTGACGTGGTTTTGTTCCACACAGGTGGACGGGGGCCGTGCAGGGTGGGGTGGGCAGGGGCCTCCCGCATGGGAAGCTCACCCCAGTTCAGCACGTGGGTCCACACGGGCCGGGGCTGGGACTCGATTCTCAGACTCCAGGGCCACAAAGCGAGTGCGTGACCCACTGATCCATTCCAGCTTCCCCCATCTGGTTTCTAAACGATCTCTTGACAAAGCAGATAACTTTTGGAAAAAATGGTCACATACTCACCGGTATATTTCTTCAGGAAAGGGGTTGTCTGGGCCGCAGGTTTATACGGCCAGTGGGTAGGGTGTCGGATACAGTGTCAGGGGGCAGTGTGATGTCCCTCCAAACGGGGAGAGGGCCACGCTGGGCAGGCCCAGCTGTGTAAAACACTGAAGGTCAAATTGAGTTACCAAAGTCTACCTAGTTTGTGCGGTTAAATTCTCAAGCACTGTATTCTGACTAAAATTGACCACACTGTCCGAGCTATAAAATACATTTTTTGTCTAGTTACGTTTTTCCTTTTTTGAAGATTTCAATGCACCCTGAAGTGACAGTTGTTCAGTGGCAGACACAGCCCCCCCGAGCGGCCCAGAGCTAAGTAGAAGTGGATGGGACTTCATTTTGCATGACAGCTGTATGCTGATATCGGGTCCTGAGAGATACTTTTGGGCCTCTGCGCACGCGCTCTGGCCGGAGGAACTATCAACTCCTGACTGCACCAGGAGTCGAGTGAAACACCAGCTCCAGTGTGAGCACCCGGCACTTGCTTCGGCGTCTACGGAATTGGGCTCTCAAATACCCCGGAATGTCGGACCAGGAAGCGACCGGCTTGACTGCTTTGTCACAACCAAATCTTCTTCTTAACCCCTCCCCTGTTGTCACCCACAGCTTCAGCCCCCGCCCATCTGGCAACCATCGGAACGTTCTCTGTATCTATGAGCTTGCTTCTGTGTTGTGTGTTTGCTTCTTTTGTTCTTTAGATTCCACATATAAGTGAAATCACATTACATCTGTCCTTCTCTGTCTGACATACTCCGCTCAACACAACACCCTCCAGGTCATCCATGCAGCTGCAGATGGTGAGACCCATTCCCTTCCACGGCGGAGCTCTGTTCCACGGTGTAAATGCACCGCCTCCTCTTTGTCCACTCGTCCGTTGACGGACACCCAGGCTGCCTCCACGTCTTGGCCACTGTAGCTGGTGCTGCAGTGAACACAGGAGGCACCTGTCCCCTTGATGTGGCATTTGGGGTTTCTTTGGATAAATACCCAGAAGTGGGCTTCCTAGGTCCTTCTTTGTCTCTCGTTGTAGCCTCTACTTTACAGTCTGTGTTGTGTGGTATAGGTATTGCCACCTCAGCTTTTGTTTGTTTCCATTTTCATGAAATATCTTTCCCCATCCCTTTACTTTCTGTCTGTGTGTGCCTTTCAATTTGAAGTAAGCCTGATAGACAGAATGTGTAAAAGTTTTGTTTTCTTATACATTCAGCCATCCTACACATTTTAACTAGAGCATTTAATCCATTTACTTTGAAAGTAATTATTAGTAGATGTGTAACTATTGCCATTTTTTTATTCAGGATTTCGATCTTTTATTTTCTCCTTCTTAAAGAAGTCCATCTAAGATTGCTTATAATATGGTTGGGTGGTGGTGAACTCCTTCAGGTTTCTTATTTTCTATTATTATTTTTTAATCTGGGAAACTCTTTGTCTGTCCTTCGATTTTAAATGATAGCTTCACTGGGTAATCTTGGTTAGAGGTACTTGTTTTTTTTTATCACATAGGATATTTTGTGCCAATCCCTCTTGGCCTGCAAAGTTTCGGTTGAGAAATCAACTGACAGTCTTATGGGAGCTCCCTTATAAGTCACCATTGCCTTTCTGTTGCTTATTTTAGGGTTCCCTCTTTGTCCTTAACCTTGGCCATTTTAGTTATAATGTGTCTCCGTGCCGGCCTGTTTGGTTTCATTTTGTTTGGAGCTCGCTGTGCTTCCTGGACTCGCATGTCTGTTTCCTTTGCCAGGTTGGGGATGTTTTCAGTCATTATTTCTTCAAATATCTTCTCATTCCCTTGCTGTCTCTCTTCTTTTTCTGGTGCCCCTATGAGAGGAATGCTGTTACCTTGATGTTGTCCCACAGTTCTCTTAAACTGTCCTCACTTTTTTGGATTCTTTTTTTTTCTGTCCTGATTGGGTGTTTTCTGTTACTTAGTTTTCCAAATTGCTGATTCCAACCTCTGCTTCCTCCAGTCTGCTGGTGATGCCTTCTAGTGCAGTCTTCATTTTAGTTATTGTATTCTTCACTTGTGACTGGTTATTTTTTATGGTTTCTATGTCCCTTTTTATGCTTGCTATCTTTTTGTTGAAGTACTTACTAAGTTCCCTGAGCATCCTTATAATCATTGTTTTGAACTCTGTATCTAGTAGGTTGTTTGCCTCTATTTTGTTTAGCACTTTTTTCTGGAGTTCTTTCCTGTTCTTTCATTTTGGATGTATTTCTTTGTTTCCTCATCTGGCTGCTTCTCTTTGATTGTTTCTATGTATGAAGTATATTAGATCTGATATGTCTCTAGTTTTGCTGTGTGATCTTATATAATAACTGTTCTGGGGAGTCCAGTGGTGCGGTCTCCCTGGTTACCTACACCAGGTGCTCCAAGGGTGTCCCTTTTGTGGGCTGTGCCTGCCCTCCTGTTGTAGTTGAACCATGATTGCGATGGGCACATCGTTGGGTGGGATTGACCCTCAGGCTGACTGGCTGTGGGGCTTGCCCCACGGAGTGGGATTCATTGCAGTGGGCTGTGGTGCCTGTTGAGACCACCCTTCGTGTGTGCCTCTTGTGGGGCTAATCGGGTGGTGCTCTGCTGCGGTCTGAAGCTGGCGTCCTTGGGAGGGGCTCTGGTGTGTGGCCAGGCCAGCCCCGGCCTGTGACCATCTGGGAACTACCAGGTAGCATCGACAGCCATCCATGGCTGTTTGCTGCTTGTGCTGGACTTGGAGGTGTGTGGGTGAGGCCACACTGTGAACGGAGGATGACTGCCACCAGCGCTGGGTCTAGGGGGCTCTGCAAGAAGCCAGGACACCCCGAGGCTTGCTGCCTCCTGCTGGCTCCCACAAGGTTCAGCCACCGAGAGAGCCTCCCGCAGTCTGTAAGCTGGGTGAGGCGGGTCTCAGGGAGTCACTAGATGGGGAAGAGTGTGTTCACCAGGTTAATGTACATTCTAGTTTGGTGCCAGCTACTCAGAGAAAGTCTTAGAGCTCACCAAGGCCAGTGGCTGCCTGTTTGGGGCCCACAGACTCCAGTAGTTTTTTTTTTTTTAAAGAAGGAGTGCAATGTGGGTGGGGCTGGCTGCTTATGAGAAAGTGCCTCTGGCATTGGGGGAGTTGGGTGGGGTGGGGTCCCAGGGAGTCAGCAGGGTGGAGCCGCAGAGCTCACCAGGCCAATCAGATACAGATTGGGCTGTGAGGGGGCGGGGTCAACACAGGAAAGACAGCAACCACCTGCCAGCAGCTGGGGAGGAGGGTCCCACACAGGGAAAATGGCAACCATCCTCCAGCTCTGTCCCCAAAGCCACGCACCTCAGTCAGCTCCCCCCAAGTGCCTTCAATGCTCCCCTGGGTCACTGTCCCTCTGCTGGGGCCCAAGGTGAGTGCCTGGGAGTGATAGTGTGTGCGGGCCCCTTAAAAGGATGGCTGGGGTCCTGTGGGCCTGGCTGGTGAAACAGCCCATGAATGAGCCCGCCGCAGCTTGTCCCCCTGGGATTTCACAGGATTTTTGCTTCAAGTGCAACCAGGAGGTAGGGCTCTACTCCTTGTCCTTGGAAGAGCTGGTTCACTCGTGCCCCACCCAGAATGATCGCGCTTCCAGCCTTGTAATGGTTGCTTCGGAGGGAGATCAAAGTCTCCAGATAAGTGCGCTTTTACACAATGTTCCTGACACTCCACGTCGTAAACAGACTTTTTTTTTTTGGTTACAAGAACATATAAACATGCTGAGATGGATGGACTGTCACTTTTCTCTTTCCTTGTCTCCTCTTCAACTCCCGCGGGCAGCACGGCCCATCAGCACTTCTCTGACACCCTGAACCCGCCTGTCTTCTGCACATGCAGGCAGATGTAAGAAACGGCCAGCCTGGGGAAGCCGGGTGGCTCAGTGGGTTAGGCGCTCGCTTTGCAGCCCTGGGGACCGAGGATCGAATTCCGGCCCCGGCCTGTGTGGACCCATATGCTGAGCTGGGGAGTGCCCCCGTTTGGTTCTCACCGGGGTGAGACCCCGGCCCAGTTCCTGCCCTGTGCAGCCCCACGCTCACCTGTGGAATGAAACTATGTGGAAAAATCAATGATGTGCAACTATGGAGACTGTTCTGTGTCCTCCCACTTCTCTCTGTCTCTCTCTCTCTGTCTCTCTCTGTCAAAAACAATAGAAATAAATCTTTAAAAATATAATAAAAAATAAATAAAAATAAAAGAAATGGCCAGCTCAAGCTTCTGCAGCCATTGGCGTGGGCATTGGAAGGGTGTTGTTCGGTTTTCTTCTCCTTAGGCCATCTTGGTGCGGTGGGCACTGTACGAACCTTTCTGCTTGGCGTCCTCCTAATTTAGCACTTTTTTCTGTCCCCCTAATGAACAAGGAAGCAACCAACACGCCACTGCCCAGCTCTCTCCACGGAAGAAAACGCGAAACAGACCGAACACAACACCAAGGGGAACCGCAGTGTTTGCGCGACCCTGTTCTGATTCCTCCCAAACGCAGGCTAACCGTGAGCTCAGCGCGCGCGATCGCACCTCGAGGACTCATCTTTGGGACCGTTCTCCCCCATGTCGCCCCCCGCCCCTGCCTCTCTTCAGTAAGTACGAGCAGGATTTGAGGACTGCTGGGGTCTCAGGTGTGTCCTTCCCAGGCCCAGCCCCCTTCCGCGGGGATGCCAGCCGCTGTCCCCACTGTCACCACCGGGGGGCCTGCTTCTGGGGCTTTGCTTCCTGTTTTCACCTGGAAGACAGTAGGCAGCTTCCTGGGGTTTGACGAAGCCCTCGGTGTGAGGGGCCCTGTGGGATCCCACGTGCACGCAGTTGGACGTCATTTGAGCGGGTGTGGACGTGACACAGTTTCTGGGAGGACCCCAGCCTCCTGCCCGCCCTTCCCTGGCAACAGGAGTCTTCTTGTTCTGGCCCGCGCCCACCGACAGGCCTGTTACATCACTGTAGACCCTGGCCCAGGACTCTGTCCCCTGGACACGGCCCACTGAGGAAGGGGGCGCCCCGTTGGGACAGGGAGGGGAGCTGAGTGTCCCAGGTTCCCCTCCTGCAGGGCTCCCCGCCTGTCACTCTCGGCCCCGATGTAATAATTTCTCTGTTACCCGACTTTGCCAAGGAAAATGTGGCAGCCGGAGGCCTGGAAGGAGGGCGGGCCTGCCATGGCTTTGAACCTTCCCACCCGGGGTTCCCCCGGCTTCCTGAGCCTCCTCAGCCGGGTCCTGCTCATTCCCAAGCCACACGCGTGGCTGTTAGCTGGGTGCGTGTGGCCTCCCTACCCCTTTGCAGAACTTTTGTGCCGTTGCCAGGGAGGGGGCAGCCAGCCACCACGGCGGCTGCGTGGCCCTGTGAGGAGCTTGTGCAATTCACAGGGGGTCCCCAAATTCCAAAGTAAGCTTGCCCCCGGGCTGACCCGCCGACTCAGGGGGCTTTAAATGTCCCTGCTTCCCACGGGGGCACCGCGCTTGCTCTGTGCACGCGCTGATCCGCTCACTTCTGAGTCCAAGGCCCTGTGCCGCTACTTTGCATGAACATTTTTCATTAAAAAAAAATTAAAAAATCCGGATTGCGAAGTTGCTGAGTGAGCAGAGGACGGAGCGGCCTCCCCGCTCCGGGGCTCCCCGCAGACCCGCGCGGCCCTGAGAACAACGAGCGGCCGGCCGGCTCCGTCCGTCCCGAGCGCGGTCCATCACATCAGGGAAACCAGACACGCGTCATTTGGCACCGACAGCAGCTCCCCGCCGGAGCTCGGCGCTCTCGCGTCTGCACTAAAGCGGACCTTGGACGTTTCTGTGACCTTGAAGTGTGTGGAGGGGAGCTGGGCCGGTGGGGTCTCCAGGGTCGCAGGGGTGGGGTTCTCCCCAGGAAGGGGCCCCGGCTCCTTTCCCTCCCCCGCGGCCCGTGGGGCCCTCCGTGCAAGGGACACCGGGAGTGGAGCCAGCCGTCCCACGACATCAGGCCCGGATGGCAAGTCGGTTATTAGCTGCCTGCAAAACTAATTGTGATACCGGGGCGCTCGTTTTGGCGATGTCGTTCAAACACCAGTCGTGATGGAAAACAGCTGTTAGATCCAGGGGAAAAAATAAAAGGGAAGAAAGCAAAGAGGGGAGCGGGGGACTCAGAACCACAGAGCTGTCTGTCTCCTCTGCCCTCCACAAAGCGCCCGGGCTCCTATTCTCCCCACACAATGGCTGCCCGCGGGGGGTCGGCGGGGCGCTGGCGGGACGCTCATCTACCGCGGGGAGAAGACAGAAAGAGAAGAAAAGGGTCTCTTCTGCTCGTGGGGCTGGCGTGGGGGTGACGGCGTGTTTCAAGTAGGCCAGCGATTCGGGCCAGAAGGGGGAGACGTCGCCCGGATCAGGCGCGGGGCCGTAAATCGCGCCTCTGGACGGCTGGCTCCGTGACAAGGGTGAGACGCGTGCACGGGGGCTTGAAATCTTCATTTAAGGACGGGCCGCACCGTCCACGATCAGACCGTTCTGAACGCCCAGGGAAAGCCGTGGGGGCGCGGCTGTGATGCGCCCCTGAGGTCCGGCTGACATCCGTCCTGGCCAGAGGCCTGCAGGGGTGGCCGATGCCCCCCACTCGCTGCGCCCCTGTGCTTACAACCAGGGTGGGCCCTTCATTCCTTGTGAAAACGGGGGACCTGGCCCCCCCCCAGCGCCGCCTGGAGCTTTTCAGGGGCCCTTCATTTACAACCCCTCACAGGCGTTTTTTCCGCGTGTAAGGCCTGCGTCCTTGCATAACGGGTCACGAGTGAGGGCGCCTGTCACGGCCCCCCGGTGCCCGGGGAAGCCAGGCGCAGGCCCCACCCGCGGGGCCCCTGAGGGTGGGCGTCTCCTTTTCAGGTCCTTAAAACTAATGCACCCCGAAGGGGTGAGGCCCTTTCCTGCAGGGGCCTCCTGTTTTTCGAGCCCCCTCCCCTACATTCCAGCACGGCAGTGAGTGTGCACTGCTCACGGGGAGGCCTAGGATTCCGTCCTTTATTTTCCATCTTGAACCGGATGAACCCCAGAGCACGGGAGGGAGCAGAACAGTATGTGCAATGTGTGAGTGTGGTGTGTAGGTGAGTGTGTGTGAGTGGTGAGTGTGAGGATGAGTGTGGTGTGTGTGTGAGTGAGTGAGTGTGTGTGTGTACACTCTCTGCTCTCAGCGGCACAAGCCCAGGACACGCTCACTCACCTGGCACAAGCACGCTGTGACGGGAGGAGGGCACCAATGTCCTTGTACGGGGGCCAGACCAGAATTCACATAAAAAGGAGGGAACAAGAGGAGTCGTTGGAAAAGGGTTGATGCCCCTGGAATTGTCTGATGCTTCTAAGAATTCGTTTCCGGCTTCCACCCCTTTCTCTCCAAGTGGAAGAGCACGGGGTTGTTTCCTGCTGGAGCTACTCCGGGGAACGCCAGGCGCCCTCCGTGGCCGGGGGCACGGGGGCTGGGAGGGGGCCGCAGGCAGCGGCCACTCCGTCACGCTGGCCCCGGCGTCACCGCAGCCCCGCTCTGCCAGCCAGAGTTCCAAAACCACGCGGTCCTTTCACGTGCAGGGCAGCCTCTACCCAGGGATCCGCTTGGCATCAGCGTGCGAGGGCTCCATGCTTGGTGTGTGTGTGTGTGTGTGCACGCATGCACAAATATTGTTTTACAAAGGCAGCAACGTGGCACCCGTATTACAAAAAAGCCCTGTTGGAAGCCTCGGCGATCTTCCTATTCAAATCCGGGCAAGAGGTGCGGGGTCGTGAGGCAAAAGAGCCCTGTGTGTCAGGGGGCTGCTGTCCTCGGTCCCGGGTCCCGGATTTTTCCCGAGGGGTTCATGCAGCGGAAGAGGCACGGCGGCCGGCAGATGCGTTTCAGGGGTCCCCTGGCGGGTGCCGCCCTCTGCCCTCCCCGGCCGGGGCTGCAGGCGGTGGGTGGGCCCCGGGCTCCCTCAGGAGATAGTCACACGCCGCTGTGGGAAGTGGCCACCTGCCGGCTGCAGCCACGGCAGGCTTGCGGGGCACAAAGCCAGGCGCGGGGACAAGTTCAGACGAGTTCTCCCCGGAGGGAGGCAGGCACCCAGGTGGGATTCATGGCGCCTTGGCTCCGGGAAGAGCTTCCCAGGCTCCATCCCGCAGCGTGAGGAAGACGCGCTGTGTGAGCGGGTATTTGCCGCCTGAAAGTCAGGGGGGTTTTCGCAAGGGGACCGCACTGGGGCTGCAGCTCTTCGCGCTCCCTCCGTTCGCCTGGCTTGGTGTGAAGCCAAAAGCAAGGCACTGAGGTTGCCTGTGCTCTGTCTTCCGTGGGCCACACAACCATCGAACGCCAGGCTCTGAAGTCGTCAGTTAAACCCGCGAGAGCTTGCTCAGAACCAGGCCGTGTAGGAGGGGCGTGTTTACTGTTGCTTAGGGAAAAGAGTCAAGTTTTGCAGCACCTAATGACACACGATTCTTCTTTTCTTCTATAGCACAGGGGTGTCCAACCTCTTGGCGTCCCTGGGCCACATGAGAAGAATTGTCTTGGGCCTCACATAAAATCCACTCACACTAACAACAGCTGAGGAGCTAAAACAAACAAAAAAAATCGCAGAAAAAAATCTGATATTTTCAGAAAGTTTATGAATTTGTGTTGGGCCACGTGCAAAGCCGTCCTGGGCCACTGAAGCCACAAGGCTAAGGTGACCAGATGGTAACGCTGGTAAAGCGGGACACCATTGACCGGGGGGGGGGGGGTTCTTGATGAAAAATTGGGTCTATCTCCCGCCGTTCCCTAGCTTGTCGTGCATTCTTTCCAAACATCGGGACTTTTTTAAAACGCCGCGGGACGCGGGACAAACTGTTAAAAATCGGGACTGTCCCGCCCAAAGCGGGACGTCTGGTCACCTTACAGAAGGTGGACAAGCTTCTTCTATAACTTGAGGGTATCGCTCTTGAGCAGATACGTTTGCCGACTGTGTGTTCTGACACTGTTGTCCCATAAGCTTCGAACATGTGCTGACCATTTGCAGCGAGGCAGAAAGTCGGGATGTACACCCGACGACCTCAAGCCTCGTGCCCGCCTGGACGTTGTGTCCACTGCTCGATTTCTAGAATATACCCTGTCTCTGAAGATGAGGAATCCACACTTGTCTGGATAGTTTCCGCGTTTCCAGGCAGTGGATGCATAGACGGCGTAGTCGCCGCCTCAGAGGCGCTGGTCCGTGGCGTGGGTGTGCGAGGGTTCCGTACTGCACGCCTGTCACCAGCTCAGGTCAGCAAAGGCTGTGACCCTGCAGCTTGCAGCCTCAAAAGGTCTCATTTTGCGTGTACTGACGGTGCAAAGAACAACAGTGTTCCTGGCAAGATCTCCCAGCGTCCACTGTTTTGTTCTCCGTGTAGGAAGACGGCAGGTGGGTGGAGGAACACGAAAGGAGCGTGCGGATGATAGATAGAGGTCTGATTCGGGTTCTCGAAAGCGCGAAGGGAGGACATCTCGCCGTGTCCTTGGCAGCCTCCCAAGCTGGTGAATTCACGCCGACAGGAATGCCCTTTCATGCAAAGCCAAAACGATCTTCCGTCTTCCACACGCTTTTTCTTCTTTTTTGAATGTTGAAAAGAAATGACCACTGTCTTACCCACATTTCAAATTCCCAACCTCTTTCTAAAGGCAGGGAGATGGGATTCCGGAACGGGCCGGAGGAATCTCTGTCCCACCCCGGGGCGTGTTGGGTCAGGCGGGGAGGTGGGCGGCAGCTTCAGTTCCGGGGTGTTTCTAGCCCATGCGCTTGGCAGCCCAGTGGACAGGAGGGACCCCGATGGCCTCCCAGGGTCAATAAAACACTTCATGAAAGATTTCCACAGCCGAGCGTGATGGCGTCTTTGGAACTGTTCTGGTCTGTTGGGTCAATGATAATCCACTTTTTGAAGAGTGCCCAAATATGAATTTACACGGCAGCCTGGGATGGCTTCTGACCTATCTGGTAAATGATATGAATTCTTAGAATTTATACACGCGCCACAGTGCACGGGTGTCTGCCAGCACATCCGTGTGGAATGCGTTCCACACGGACCCGCGTGCCCCTTCCTCCCCGGCCGCTGACAAAAACGATCCACTGCGGCTTGGGGAATGAAAATATTTGTTAGCATTCAGAAATTTAATGCCACCATGGACACTTCGCCTTTAATTGACTATATTTTGATAAATATTCTGGATTGCTTACATCAACATAAACTCTGTTTTCTATAAAATGAAGTTATTTTCAATCCACACTATATTTAAAAACACCTTGATCGCACACTTTTGCGGGAGGCGGGTGCGTCGTATTTCATTTACACGTGATGCTCGTAAGTCAGCATCCGCTCTGTGCGTTTACAAGGTCACGTGAAAACACGTCACCGAACGCACGGGGCGCCGCTTCGCTGGAAGCTGCCTGCTTCTTCCCAGCAGGTGGAGGCAGACAGCAAGAAGCTCCAGGAGGAACAAGCAAAGGCCATGTGTTTTCCCAGCAAGCACTAACGTTTAGGGGGAAACAAAATACCTCCGGAAGAGGGAAGCTCAAGGAATCGTTTCCAGTAGGGATAGTGGTGCGACATAGTTTTGCTTCATAACGAACCCAGAGCGAAGATGTTAGTCTCTTCTTGCTATAAACGCTCCTCTGTCTTGGCTTTCTCTCTCTGATGGTTGGGAATTTTTCCAGAAGGAAAGCCTAGTGAATTATTTACTAAATAAAACCTGCAAAGACAACCACGTCCAGAGATCTTCCCTAATTCCCTCCAAGTAAGCACAGCGGGGCCCGACGTGTGAGCATGCAGGCTGGCCTTGGGATGAGCTTGCACACTCGCTCCTGCACACTCGCTCACGCACCCTCACTCACGCACACTCGCTTGCTCACAGTGAAAAAACGCGAGGCTTGTGCTTGTCTCGGTGCGTTTGCTGCAGGTGTGTGTGTGCTATGCCTTTGGCCCAAAGCAGGGATTTCTCTGGTGCCTTTTGTGAGGCCCGGGTAGTACGTTTCTGCTTCTGCATGAAGCACAACAAAAAAGAGGAATTTTCCGCGCAGACTAACTAGAAAATTCTTTGGCTTTCTTGAGGTAGAGGGATTGCTTCCAAACAGCACTTCCCACTTCCTCTGGGTAGTGAGCACGTGCTGTCTGGCTGAGGACGCGTGTGGGCGTGGATAGGACGGTCTTCCCGAACAGATGTGCGTGTCTCGGGGTCTGTAGCAGGAACACAATGCAGCAAATTACAGGCCTCACCTTCCGTCCCTGCGAGCAGGAGGGTGACACAGACATGCCGTGTCCCCGAGTCTGCTTCCTGCGAGCATCCACCGTCTGCAGTATTGACTGCTTTATCGGCGAGCAGGCATCTCTATCAGTCTATCTGGAATTGTCATCTAACAGAAGATTAAACGCTTCCTGCCTCCTCCTAGTGATTTTCGGTCTCCGCATCACCAAGTTTTCAATCAAGTTTCAGCCGTGTGCATTTAGCTCGCGGACCCCACGTACGTATCTTCCCAAAGCCGGGCGTTCAGACCGGGGCTCCCCTCGCACGCGCCCGTCGTTAGTCAGCTGCTGCTTGTCGTCTCCGGAAACTGTCTCTGTGGCTTGTCCTGGGGTTGGGGTCACTCCAAAGTGCCCACCGCCCACCTCAGGCCGTGCCGGGGGTCCCAGACCAGGCTGGGTCCTTCTGGAGAAATGGAACCTTTTGAACCAAAGGACACCCAGTTTGAAAAGAGGCTTTCTGGTGACGGGGCCATGAGGCGGTCCCAGTGTGGGTCCCCTGCTGGGCTGCGTGTACCGGGGAGACCCCCCACCCCCGTCCTGTGGCGTGGGAATAGAGGAGGACCTCTGGCGCTGGGTCACATCCATGCTGGGGCCCTGGGGACTGGGCCACAAGGGGGCTTTTATGAGCAAATTGACACCTGAGGTCACGACAGGTGTGACGTTAGGTAAAGACCAACCTCTCGGCCACATGTCCATGACACTGCGGGTCCCGTGGAAGGTCCCTCGGCGCTTTTGGAAGCCCACGCCCGTCGCCCACCGCGGCAATCTCATGGAATTAGGCGGAAGGACCCATGACACGGAGGACCTTAAATGCTCCACCTTTAAATCCCAAAACACCTCGAAGCGGCCTAACACCGCAAGGAGAAGGAACGTCACTGTATCTTCAGACCTCTGCTTTTTACGACGGACTTTGAGACGGCCACCACGAACGTGTGATTCGTTGTCTGAGGAAGCTCGGCGGCCTGAGGCATGCACGGGCCAGCAGAGCGCAGGGGCGGAGCGGAGCTCCGTGCGGAATAGGGCCCGGTCCCCAGGTTCATTCTCCTCGTGAACTTCGACCGCAGAAAGTGCCTGGAGGAGAAGCAAAGCTCGGGGTGGTCGCTGAAGAGCGACCTCACCTCTCACCTCTGGATTCGTTACAGAACTGCTTCCGTTTACAATGCACGTGCCCCCCTAGGAATTCGTGTCCCAAATAGGTAAACGTCTTAGGGGCTTTCTAAACTGCGAGCACGACCCCACGGCGAGGAGCAGGGTGCTGAGCCGTGGCAGGTCCGTGGGGCAGCTTGCCTCGCGAAGCTGCCCAGAAGCAATATGGGCTGCGTTGATTTGTGCCGATATCGATGCAGGAACTTCCCTGCCCGCGTGGGCTAGGGCGAGGGAGGCCATCTGCAAGAGGGGACGTTCTGTTCCGGAAGGCGGCTGTGAAGTTTGGTCACTTCACAAGCTTCCCGTGGGCGCAACGTGAGCGATTTGGAAATTCCGACACGCTGTCCCCGCCCTGGATATCGTCCAGGCTCCAGTCTGGGGAGGGGTGGGGGTGGGCAGTGGACGTGGACACAGACATCCGTGGATGCGGGCAAGTACCACAGTTTAATCTGGTGAAAATGGATGCATAGCAGGTCAGTAGTGATTAGTGTAACTGGAACAGGGAACAGGAAAAGCGGTGTTCGGCTGAGGTCTTGTAGGGCGAGTGGAAGCATCGGAGAGGGCTGATGAGAAAGTGGACGCACATCAGACGTTTAGACGGAACCCCCCGTGTTGCTTAAACGTGCATGTTTGCAGTGATGCTGGAGGACCATTTCTGCCATTTTACACGGTGACCACCATTTCCGTTGTGTGCGTGACGGTTTCCTGTATCAATGAGCCGTAAAAGTCTCCTTCCCGGGGAAGCCGGGAGGGCTCAGTGGGTTGAGCGCTCACTTTGCAGCCCCGGGGACCTAGGATCGAATCCCGGCCCCGACCCGTGCGGAACCATGTGCTGAACTGGGAGCTCCCCCAGTTCAGTTCTCTCTCTGTCTCTGTCTCTGTCTCTCTCTCTCTCTCTCTCTCTGTCAAAAATAAATAAATAAATAATAAATAAATAAAATAAAATATTAAAAAAAAAAAGTCTCCTTCCCCCTACACCAGGGGCACTCCAGTGTGAGAAGTCCCCCCAGAATCCTTCCACACCATTTGGTTCCATAGCGACATCATTTGGCCCAAAACTCCCCAGCCTAGACCTTTCTAGACGTTCAGCTGCCTGTCACTCACACAAGGAGATTTCAGGTTAGCCATTTCTTGGGTCACAAAATGACACTGATTTAAAAAATAAAGCGAAAACTTAAGGATTTGGAAATCCGTGTTAGCGACACCTCGAAGCAGTGGCGTGCAAGTCACCGAGGACGGGTTCTCCCGACACGCGCCCTGATGCGGTGGCTTGGAGTCAGGTGACTGAAGCTGTCATCTCCACCCCGCCCCCATCCGTTACATCTGGTGCCTTAACCACCACACGCGACATGTCTGAGCATCCGTTTTCTGCCTGTGAGTTTAAGCCAATAATCAAATAATTGTATTGGAGTTTCCTGCCATAAATGGTAGGAGGTATGTGCAAACATTTCAAAAACAGAGACTATTATCAGCAGCATTAATCACAACAATAATAATTACCATTATTTGAAATTTCAGGAACGTCAATCCAAGAGAATGTCTTCGTTTTAACGTGCCAAAACACAGGAACGCTTACGTTCTGTGAAAGTCCTAGATGCGAAGCACTTTAAAAGTTACTCAGGTACCCAAGTAAGACTACGCCACGCTGTGCGTTGTAAACAGAGATTGTAAAACCAAATATGCATATTTTAGACTTTTAAATGTGCAGGGTGTTAGATCTCAGGTTCTTCTCTCCAAAGAGGCAGATGGGCACGAGATATTTAGACGTGAAGAGTCAGCCACACGTTGCAGAACGTTTGCTGCACCAGGGCTAATTCCCCACTCGGTTGATGGGGATGCGATGACTTCATGAAAATGTCAGAACAGGTGTGTGGAAAAGACATCATGGTGGCCAAGCGAGAGGAAGCAATGTTAATTTGTGTGTGGAGAGTCTGTGCCTTTGCCAAGACGAGCCGAAGCCTGTGTTCAGTCGTGTGGAGTGTTGGCACTCCGGTGCCCAGAGCCCCGCGTGGGAGGCCCCAGCACGCCCGGCGGTGTGACAACCCACCGGGAACAAGATTGATCTCCCTTCCTGCCCTGGGGCTGAACACAAAGGAGGCGACACGGAGGGATTGCATTTTGTAGGAGAGACGTAGTCCCTGGTCTCAGGGTAACGCATGCGCAAGGAATACCCAAGGTGGGCAGAGGGAGAAGGCGGAGCGGCGGGGGAATGCCTGCTACCCCATTTCCCCGAAAATAAGACAGTGTCTTATATTAATTTTTGCTCCCAAAGATGCGCTAGGTCTTATTTTCGGGGGGATGCCTTATACGTATTTCAGCGAGAGGCAAAACTGTAAGTAGGTCTTATTTCCGGGGAATGTCTTACTTTTGGGGAAACACGGTAGCAGCCGATATGGATCAGGGTTTCAAAGTTTGAGGTTCTTACCTGTTGGTAAATCCATGTGTTTTTCCGGTGTGATGTGTTCTTGAGTGTTAACACGTGTTCAACACCTAAGTGACATGGGGGGGTCTGAGTCTGCAGAACAAAGGTGAGCGTTAATTCCAGTTAGGATGTTAATCTGCCCTCAATAACACACTTCAGTGAAACGGACATTTCAACAGGACCCAGCATCCAAGAAGGAGCCAAGGAAAGAAATAATAATTCTAAGTGCCTTGACATCTACAGCAGTTTGCTTTAAAAAAAATGTGGTTTTCCCACCTTCTGATGGTTCCCGTCCCTGTTCCCGCCCCATCCGTGAAGGCGGTTTGTCGGGGGTTGCCCAGCAGGCTTCGCCAATGTCAAGTCTTCACTTCTCAGGTGAAGGAAGGCCGCCCCAGCGCTTGCGAGTGAGCACTTGTGTCCCCTCTGAGGAGGACTCAAGGACGCGCTGGTGTAGAGCTGGCTTCAGCGCGAGCTTCGCCAAGGACTGCGTGTGTGACCTGGAGAAGCGGCTGCTCTGGGCCTGGGCCGTGCCACCTGCAGGTCTGGGACAGGTTAGTGTTGGTGCCGCTCAGCCTTCAGTAGGCCTGCGCCACACCCCTCTGCTTCCCGGGACTTCTCTGAGGCCTGGCCTCCACTGATCCCGCGTAAATGCGTGGATGCGGAGGCGGCAACAGCCAGATCACGAATCCCCCAAATGGTTACCCGTACAAAATAGAAGTGCCGATGGGCCGGTGCCCGACGGCCCGCTACGTGCAGAACGGTCTTCTCAGCATTGGCTTCCCCGCCTGGTGAGCGCGGCAGGGGTGGGAGACGCGCTGGCGTGTGGGCTGCCTCTCATCCCGTCCTGGGAGGCACCCTGGTCTCTGCCTTTCCGTCCAGCCCCGTGCGAACCCCCTCACCATGGAGGTTCTGCTGTTCCCGTGGGCAGAGAGCTGGCCGGCCGTGCCCGTGGGCACGTGCCACCGTGCGCGCTCTGGCTGTCTGCTTCCTCCCGTTGCAGTGAAGGTGCTGGCGGAGCCGGGCTCCATCCCGCCGGCCTGGCTCTGTCCCCACCTCTGCAGGCGGGAGGGGAGACGTGGGGGGAGAGGAAGGCCTTGCACCCACTCTGAGTGCCATACGAACGGCCGTCGGATGTAACGAGTCAGCGTGCAGTGACACGAGCTTGGGAACAGCGCAGCCATGAAGAGAACGTGCCGTTAGGGGCAGGGGCCGCTTCCCGGGGAAGAGTCGTGCTCAGGAAAACGCAGAAAGTGTTTACAGCCCTGTAATCGCGGCCATTCGAAGGGGAGACCTTGGGCACTGGAAACGTTTTCCTAATTCACTTTGTTGGGAACAAGATCTAGTTTTATTATTATTCCCCCCTCACTTGATGTGGTGTCGTCTCCATTCCACGCCGCACTTGTGTAGGTGGTCCTGCGTGTGTCCACGAAGAGAAAACCTTGTGAGGTGGCCCCCCACCCGCCCAGTGTCAGCTGCTCTATTCGCGTCTCCCCCTCTTCTTCGCGGCAGGGAACTATGGACGCTGAAGCGTTGGTGCTGCTGAACCCGTGAAAGCACTTACGAGGTGTCTCCTGATTTCTTTCCATAATGTCACGGGGGAGGTGGTTGACCGCCTGTCATTCCCGCGCTTCAGCAGGAGGAGTCGTCAGGCTGACGTGAGCAGTGTTCGTTCCCGTCCACAACGACTCGCACACGTGGTGGATGTTCCCCCGACATAGGGGGTGTCTGTCAGGTGACACAACAGTCGGAACACTGACGACCCTGCACGAGAAATACGAGAGCTTGGAGCGCGGTGGGTACGACGTGAGAGGCGTCTGGTGTGTGTGTGTGTGTGTCTGTGTGTGTGGATAAGTGTGCCCTCCGCACGCAGACCCCGGCTGCTGCAGCGCACGGGGCGCGGGGACCGTGTGCTGGTCTGGCTTCTCCTGCCACCTGCCCAACGCTGCAGGTGGGGCTCCTACCGGCCCCGGTGACCGTGTCTTTGGGGGGCTCTGGGCCTCGGGAAACAGGTGGTTGTGACACACCACTGCTCCGAGGGAGACACAGGGCGGGGAGGTCCCGTGACTCAGTGGCCCAGCCAGGCAGGTGCGGGGGCAGGCTTTGGTCTCAACCCCCGCCCTGTGTCAGGGGTTCCAGCGGGCGCCTCCTGCCCACCCGAACCCCACTTTTGACCACTGCTGTGAGCACCTGTACTGGGTTTGGGGTTTTTAAAGAAGGGTTTCTTTTCCCTCATAAGACATCTAGCCAAGTAGCCCTCAAATGAAACTTGAATTCAGTGACTACGAAACTCTTCTTTTGGTCATTCTCAGTTTGTTTTCAAATTCATTTTGGGCCCCCTCTTCCAGTAGTTGCTATTGTCTATTTGCTTTGTGGAAGTTTATTAATCTTTCAGAAAACACACAAACAACCATCACGCAGCTAGAAACACTAACTTATGGTTGGGGTTTTCTTTCTGATGAAAGACACTGGGATACGAGTGAATAGAAAGCACTTGCAAAGAGTTTATGCCCAGAAACTGTAAAGAAATATATGAATAAGATTGACTCCATGTACATATAAAACTTCCACATGGCAAAGGCCACAATAAAAACATCAGCTGTGATCTTCAGAAAAGATTTGCAACATATTTGAGAGTCAAATGTTTATATATTAACGTCTTAATATAAAAATCGAGAGGTAAAGAAGGAAATGGGTAGCCCACGAGAAAAACATATGCAGGCGATGGTCAGTGGAAAGATGAAAACATGCTCAATCTCATAATTTAAACAAGGCAAATAATGAGTGAGGCTCCATTTTCATTCAGTTCAGACGCTTTTTGAACACCAGCCGGTGCCTTGCCTTGTGCTGGCTGTTTGGTATAATGTGTCAGCGTAATGGATGTTCCAGATGCTGGTCCAAAGCTGAGATTGGGGTATCAGAATGTAAGAGCCGTTAATGAGGCTATTTAAATTTAAAGTAATATAAATTAAGTAAAATTAAACACTTGCTTCCTCAGTGGCACAAGCCACATTTCAAAGTCGAGTGGTTGTCGGCCACCTCGCTGGTCAGGGTAGCTCTAGAGCATGTTGGCAAACAGGGAGTTCTCTCGGTTATCGCTGCTTCAGCGAGGGGCTTAAGGAAGCAGCGAAGGAATGGCAATAACTGTGAGACGCACCACGTTCCAGGACAGACGCTCACAAGAGACTGAGAGAGAATGGGCCGCAGGGGCTCACTTGCTGAGGGTGGGCAAGGATGTGGCGTTTGAGACCCGAGAGAAGAGCCACCTGGAAACAAGGTGGGGAGGAATACTCCAGGGGAAGCAGAGGAAACGCTGGGGATGCCGGAAAGCTCAGCGGTTGAGCACTTGCCTCACAATTTTGAGGTCTGGGGTTCGATTCCAGGCCCCGACCTGTACAAACCCATATTCTGAACTGCAGCACAGCTGGTAACCACTGGGATGGCTTGGTGGCGAAGGTTCTTGCCTCCCTTGTGGGAGGCCCTTGGTTTGGTTCCTGTCCTGGGTGGTCCCACATGCATCTGTGTGGGATGAAATGCACGTCACAACTAATGATGTGCAACGATGGAGACGGCTCTGGGCCCTCCCCCTCCTCTCTCTCTCTCTGTCTCTCTCACCTTCTCTCAAACAATAACATAAATCTTAAAAGAAAGAAAGAAAGAAAGAAAGAAAGAAAGAAATAAAGAAAGAAAAGAAGAAAGAAAGGAAGAAAGATAGAAGATGTCCAAAGGATAGCATTAAGTGCTTTTAAGGAATTGTTCAAATATTGAACCAGCTTTGCATTTCTGAAATAAACCTCATTTGCACATCAAACCTCAGCTTAATTCTGTTTATAGTAATACAATATAATAATCAATAATATAATTGCCAAATTCATTGTTGTTAATATTTTAAGGATTTTTATGTCTATATTCATGAAGGATACCGGTCTATAGTTTTCCTTTTTGTACTGTCTTTGCTTTTGTTATCAAGGAAATTTTAACTTCATGTGTCCTCTCTTATACTTACTGGAAAAATGTGTAATATTAGCGTTAATTCTTCTTTAAGTGTTCACAGACTTCTCTAGTGAAATCATCTGGGCCTGGAGATAACTTTTCCATGAGTTTTCAAATAAGAAATTCAGTTATTTTAATGGTTCCTCAGGTCCTCAAAAATCTATTTTATATTAGGTGAGTTGGGGTGATTTGTATTTTTGAGGAATTGGTTATATCATCTGAGCTATAAAATTATGTTGTAGATGTCCTTGTGATATTTTCTTACTCTTTTGCTGTCTACAGGGTCTGTATGATATCCCTATTCCATTCTTGGTATTAATAATGTAATATACATAATACTTCCCATTTGACCTATGGGTTGTATAACAGTGTTATCATTAGTTTACAAATGCTTGTAGACTCTTTCGTTATGGCTTAGTTATTGATTTTTAATTTGATTCTAGTTTGTAGTTTGAGTGTGGTCGGAGAACATATCCTGTTGATTTCAATTCTTTTAAATTTCTCAAGGTCTCTTCTATTGCTTAGAATGTGGTCCATCTTGGTGGTGGGCACGTGAGAAGAATGTATATTTTGCTATTGTTGGGTGGAGTGTTCTATAAATATCAATGAGACTTATTGGTTGATGATGTTGCCGAGTTCATTTATATCCTTGATGATTTTGTCTGTTCTTTTTTCTTTCTATCAATTGTTGAGAATGGAGGGATGAACTCTCCACCTATAATTTTGGATTTGCCTATTTCTGCTTTCAGTTCTTTCAGTTTTTGCTTCACCCATGTTGCAGCCCTGTTATTTGAAAAATACGCATGGAGAATTGTATCCTCTCCTGGTGGGTCCACACTGTATCATTCTATAATGTCCTGCTCCCCGTCTTTCTTTCTTAATTTCCTTTATTCCTTGCTTCCTTTGTGTACGTGTGTTTTGTTTCTTCAAAAAAAAAAAAAATGGAGAGGAAAGGTCTGATGAAATGATCATCTTCTCCATCTTCTCCAGCAAAGGGTCTTTTGCTGTTTGTGACAATGACTGATGGCCACCCACACCGCCCTTCACTAACGCGTAACATCCCCATCTGTTTCACCATTTCCTTCCTGAGAGTAAGTGAGCAATTTTAGATGCGGATTTCAAATTTGATTCATCCTGGGCATAAGATCAATCTAGTGTAGGAGGAAGTGACTTCAGTGCTGAGTCGACCACTGGCAATAAGTGATAGGAGACAAGCAGGGTTTTGCTAATGTGCCCTCCACGGTCCCTCCTGCCATCCAGCAGTGTGGCACGTCTTTTCATTCCTTCAGTCACCCAGACTTCATAACAACTCTCACGAGCTTTAACTCAAGCGCATATCAGTATATTCTCTCCACTAACGGTGTGTGCACTGGTGATGGCGTTCTAGAGAGCAGATGGGAACATGTCTGCTCTATGTCACTTTTGGACATGAGTTCCTTTCTGCACTCAGTCATGTGATGACATAGCCATGGTTGTCCTCTGGCCCTGCATGAGACCCATCCCGTATCTGTGGTGAAGGCCACATACTAAAGGCAACCTCCTTAGGGACGATTGTACCTTATGAACCCAATTCAGACTGTGAATGAAGTGCATCAACACCCAGAAAAAAATACAGTGACGATGCAGCAATCACACCGTCAGAAAGAACGAAGAGCTTCATGCAGGCGTTTGTCCGCAGGGAGATTGCACTCAACTGAAAACCGACTCGAAGCGCATGTGCGCGATCAGAGTGTGTTGCAATACAATCTGCTCTTTCAGAACGACGTCGCAGCCAGTCATGAGTTCCTCCATCCATCCGGTTCACAACATCAAACGACAGACAGAGGAGGGCCAAGGGAGTGGCCGTTCCAGCAACATTTGTCAAAAGGAGGGAAAAAAATCACTTTTTCAGGTTGCTTTCATATTAAGCCATGAGATGCATGATTCTTCATAAATCAAAGAAAGGAGACAATATGTAGACTTCATCATCTGTCAGGCAGAGCATTTTGATCCTGATGGACGAGGCTTCGGGTGTTAATGGTGACGGAAGCTGGGCTTCAGGGGCCTGGTCTGTTTGATTATGAAGTGTGCTGGGAGGGGACTGGATTGAAGAGCACATGGTGGGGACGTGAAGTTGGCCGCCTGCAGAAGCCTGTCCGCTCACATAGCTGGGTCAGGGAGCACGCGTGGCTGGTGAAAGCAGTGGCCACGCGGAAAGACCGGGAGCGGAAGCAGACGCACCCCATCTCCTGCCCAGAGCCAGGTCTCAGGAATAGCCTGGAGGAGCCCCGTCCCTTTTTTGTTCGGCTTCGCTGCCATTGACCGGCTGTCGGAAAGTAACCGATTGTACGGAGAGGAACGGAGTGGGAACCCTGCCAATGCCCCGAGCCAAGCGCTCCAGGCACGTTATCAAGAAGAAGCGTTCCTTTTTCTCCTCCTCCCCCGCCCTCCTCTCCTTTCTTCTTTTTTTTTTCTTAAATTCAAAAACATTTTACTTAAAATGAAATTTCCTGTAAAGTTGTGCCTTGCCTTTTATTTAAAGATGTAGTATCTCTGAGAAGAAAGGAAGGAAGAGAGGAAATTAAAAAAGCAATGAGGGAAGACGTCTGGCGGCTTGGCCGCTCACCAAGTGACCCTGTGACAGACCACATGGGACACAGGGCCACCCGAACCTGCCAGGGCCGCCGGCGATTTATGGGCCTTGTTGGGGGTTTTGATAAGCATCTCTGTAAAGCGATGCAAGGAAAACAACCCAGGGCCCACTCTCCTCGCGCAGTTCCTGTGAATTATTTTAAGATGAGAGAGGCCATCGAGACCGGAGAGAAATCAGCCTCAGCCTCAGCGTCCTTGTGTGCATTTCATTTTGAACACTGGTGTGGCAGGGATCATTAAGCGACCTGCCTGGGGGGACTTGTTCTCCAGGGAGGACAAGACAGCGACTCAGAAGGTGGCATCTGAGCAGCCTTGTCCACGTCCCATGTGTGAAACACAACCAACCTGGAACCCTTGGGGTCGCCCGCTCTCTTGGGAATTTTTTCCTGTTGGGACATCTCTTGGACACACAAGGGGGAAAGGCCGTCCCCTTACCACCACTCAAGTGTATGGGGGTCACATGTGCAGGTTCACGCAGTCGGGTCACAGGCATGGGCTGAGGTGTCACCAAGGAGACCTTCCCATTAGTTTAGGGCCGTGGTTCCCAGCAGGTGGCAGTTTGTCCCTAGAGGCCATTGTGATCGCCTACTGGCCTCTCACCGCTAGGAGGTGCTATTGCTATCTTGTGGCGAGAAGCCTCCCAGAGTGCAATGCACAGGGCGGCCCCCCACCACGAAGACCTGGCTCCCAATATCCAGCCGTGTGAGGCTGAGAAGGCTGATGTAGGGTAAGGGGACCAGATTGTAACATGGGTGAAGCGGGACACCATGGACCGGGGGGAGGGGGTTCTTGATTAAAAATTGGGTCTAGGGGAAAGCCGGGACGGCTCAGCGGGTTAAGCGCTCGCTTTGAGGCCACGAGGACC
>PVKE010012770.1:0-37675 GCA_004027555.1 Craseonycteris thonglongyai
CTGTTTTGATTACTGAGGCTTTGTAGTACAGATAAAAGTCAGGCAGTGAGATGCCCCCAGCTTTATCCTTCTTTCTTAGGATAGCTTTGGCGATTCGTGGTCTTTTGTGGTTCCATACAAATTTGATGATTATTTTATCTATTTCTTGAAAGAATGACTGTGGGATTTTGATGGGAATGGCATTGAATCTGTATATGCAATTTGCTTTTCTGTTAATTATATTCTTTCTGGGTAGGATGTGATATCATATATTAATTTTATTTGCATTTCCATTATGACTAATGGTGTTTAGTAACTGTGAATATGATTCTTTTTAAAAACATTTTCTTATGGTATGTTATTGTTTGAGAGAAGGAGAGAGACAGGAAGGAAGGCCCAGAGCAGTTTCTGTAGTTGTACGTCCTTAGTTGTGATATAGTTTCATTCCACACAGGTGGATGAGAGGCAGTGCCAGGCAGAAACTGAACTGAGGACTCCCCTCATGGGAGGCAAAAACCTTCTTCATGGAGCTAACCCAGCGGTTACTAGTGTGTTGCAGTTTAGCATATGGGGTTACACTGGTAGGGTCCAGGATTCAAACCTGGAGCACCTGAGGCAAACACTCAACCACTGAGCTATCCTGGCAGTCTCCCTACGTGTGATTATTCACTGTATAATTTCATCCTCCTTCCAAACCACTGGTACCACTACATCATGAATAGAGGTTAACACATTTGCTTCCCAGCATTCGTAGCCAATTCTGAAGCTGGGATTGGGGGCGATTTCCTGGCATTGGCAAAGTTATGCTGGGTGCAAGAAAACCTTTTATAACATTTTAATGAACCAATATTAAAAAAAAAAAAAACCTTGAGAAAAGTGGTGTTTAATACCTTCTGCTTTTCAACTTGTACTAGTGTTTCTCAGAGTATAAGTAGGGGTGGTCAAGAAATTTGCAGCACTCTGGGGTTATAGAGGTGGATGTACTAGTCCACAAAATGATTGTGACTTATTAGAATATGTGCCAAATTTCAGCATATGTGCATCCATCTTCTTTCAGATATCTCAAAAAAGATCACTGAACATGAAGAAAACCCCAAGATGGATAAAACTGAATTTTGCTTTGTCATTAAGTTCCTCACAAAACAAGAGAAAACACCTCAAACCATATTAGAAGAGATGTTAATGGTTTACAGGGACTGTTGTCCTGGGAAGTCCATGGTTTACAAGTCCCCAGAGCCTTTTCAAGCAAGGACGCAAATCAATTGAATATGATGTTTGTCTGGGACACCCTATTGTGGCCACTTCCTCACCCACTGTCCAGAGTGGGAAAGTTGTAGTGGATGATGCCAGATTGATTCAAAAGCAGCTGTCAGAAATGGCGGGAGTATCACCTTGAATTAATCATTTTGAATAATCTCCGTAAGCACCTATGGATGTCAAAAGTCAGTGAAGATGGGTACCGACAATGCTCACGTTGCTTCAAAAACAACAGCTTGTTGGGTGTTTATGACATTTTTTTGACCTCAGCAAAGACAACAAAGATGAGGTTTTAAACCAGATTGTCACTGGAGATGAAACTTGGGTTTATCATTCTGAGTCTGAGTCAAATCAGGAGTCCATGTAGTGGCATGAAAAGGGCATGTCACCTCCTAAGAAGTTAAAGGTATACCAATAGGCTGAAAACTTTGGCTACTGTTTTTGGGGACATGGAAGGTATCCTGCTGATTGATTACAAGAATAAGGGTGTCACAAAAACTGCAGAGTGCTATTTCAGAATGCTGAAACATTTTTAAAAATCTGTAAAGGAGAAAAGAATTGGAAAATGGACCAAAGAGGTGCTGTTTTTGCACGACAATGCCCCTATGCACACGAGCAACGTTGCATGGGTTCCTCTTCACAACTGTGGCTTCTAAACATTAAACTCCCCTCCCTACATCCTAACCTGGCTTCCTCTGATTATTGTTTGTTCCCAAATACGAAGACAAAACAAACAAACAAAGACAGCTGCGAAAACACAAATTTACAATGGCGAAGAGGTTAAAACTGTCATTTCAGAATATTTTGAAGGCAAAAAGAAAACTTCTCTTACAAGGGTATAAACTTATTTAAAGGTTTCAAAACTGTATTACGTAGACATAAGGGTGAATATTCAGAAAAAGGAAAATAATAGATTTTGTTTACGCGTCTTCCCCTTCATTCCGCGAATTTCTTGACCACTGCGTATGAGTGAGCAGAAGCCAATGTACCTTATTTGTGCATTATTGCATTTCCAAACCACTATTCCTCCCCCATTCTTCAAATTGTCAGGACAGTTCTCTACTGTCCTTAAACTGAACATTGGCCAGTTCGAGATTAGTTTTTAATATCGCACCTCACTTGTTTATTTTTCCAACGATACTGTAGTAATTGGAGACATCTAGACCTCAGAAAGTCACGTCTATGGAAAATTTGCCACTCGCGAATTCAGGAGGAGGTAGCACTAGCCCTCAGTGTGAGCACTCACGTTACTACCCTGAAGTACACAGGACGAACTACATGCCCGCGGAGGAGTGGGAATTGTGGTCAATATCACTAGGAAGTAGCAAGCTCTTCCGCCTGAAACGGGTGAGAACGTCGTCCACGTTCTCTGGCTTTCTGGGAAGTGTAGTCCACAGGACCCAAAGAGACTCAGATACTTCCTCACAGGCAACCCTGGCAGGGGATTCTGGGAAGTGTATTCCATCGTACCACTTCCGCCGTAGGTTCTCAGGGTGCTGCCATTTTCACTGTCACTGTGATATGTTAGTTGGGCTTCTTGCGACCTTTCCGAACTCTCCTGTGTGCTATTGTACTCAGCCATTAGATTAGGAGATAAAGGTTGCCTGAGAGCGGCTGTTTCAGGCTTCAGCGGTGGGCGGCATTCCGCTCCGTGGAGACTCTACGTTTGACGCTGTCAGGTCGTGGGTCACGGGGTTGAAGGGTCTCCAGCGCTCCCCGCCTCCCTAAGGCGCGCCTTCCACTCGCTCTCCCATTTCCCCCAGTAGAACGTTGGGTGAGTAACCAAAACTTCTCTCTGCTATGAAATTAGGATAACATTACTTTCTTTCTGACACAGTGTTTTGAGCATTAAACGCGACAGTACCAATAAAAATGTTAAGACACTTCCCAGCAGGTGGGGAATGGTGGCTTCCAGTCTCTAGGTGTGGGTGTGCTCAGTTCGCTGAAAGCGGTGACTCCGGGTGGGTTAAGAGCTCCCGCTTCAGTCCTTGGCATTTCTCTATGATCTCTGTAAGAAGCTAGGCGTACGGCCCAAACCATCACTGGCTGGAAAGGTCGAGCGGGTGAGAAGTGCAGACTATCTGACTTCTCAGGGCCAGAAATGATCAAGACAAGAAGACTGGCCCTGAATGGAGTGTCGCTTATGCTAAGTCCGATTATACCAAGGAAGACTTAATGACAGTTTTCACTCTCCCAGAAATGGAATCTTAAAAAGTCAGCTGATTCTGGGTGGTGGGCACATAATGCGATGCATGGGTGATGTGATGTGGACTTGTACATCTGGAAACTAATTGTTACCAACCATTAAATTTAAATATATATATATACACACATATATATATATATATATATATACACACATATATATATATATATATATATATATATGCAGTAAACTCTCAAAAAAAAAAAAGTCAACCTGTCAATCAGGAATCTCCTGATGAGCACTATTTAGGAAATCTACCAAATAGACCTATACCATCCCCAAAAGTAAGTGTTCCTAGCGGTGGTACTCTTATCCCCCGGGTATGTATACATGGTGGGCCATCCAGGGGGTACAAGACAAATAAGTAGTAATGACGAAAAAACAGGTAAAATAAAAAATGGAAACGTTAGCTATGGAAAAATAAATACTAAGTTTAAATCACTATTAACGGAGACACTTAAGAATTAGATCACATTAGTGAATGGTGATTGCTGAGGGCGTGGCTGTGAACCCTTCCCCCTAATCGCTTTTCTTCCAGTCATTATATATAGATTCAAAATAATCTATTTGCATGTTTCTAGAACCTCCCCAAACATATACTTCTTTAGCCAGACTGTTTGAAGTTTAATTATTGACTGAGTAAAAGTAAGTGCATTATCTTTGTGATTCTTTTTAATTAATGTTTAAAATAGTTTGAGTGATTAATGTCAGTGATATACAGATATATATATATACACACACACACACACACACACACACTTTTTTGTGCTTGACATTGTTTTCTTTTATTGTTAAATTTCTTAGGGTAACATTGGTTAGTAATAATTATACAGGTACTGTTACCTTTCCCTGTCAGTGATTTTTAAGCATGTCCATTATGGATTCGTGGTTGAAATCAGGAATGGTTATAAAGCCAGTATTTGATGTGGATCATACCCTATCGCCAAGTACTTGCCAACACATGTTTAGCTACAAGGTACACCCACACTGGGAGATAGTGAAGAGTTTAGTGTCCCAGATACTACAGTGAAGAAAAGGAAATAATCTGAAGAGTATATTAAATATGGGTTTTCATTTGTAGGGGGATGATGACTATCCTAAGCCTTTGTGTATTGTGTGTGGGGAAATACTGTCCAACAGTTGCATGAAAGACTCTATTCATGTGACACTTAGAAACTAAACATTTTATGTATAAAAACAAAGAAATAAGGGGAAGCTGGGATGGCTCAGCATGTTAAGCACTCGCTTCGCAGCCCTGGAGCCTGAGGACCGAATCCCAGGCCCAGCCCATGTGGACCCATATGCTGAACTGGGTGTGCCCCCAGTTCAGTTCTTGCCGGGGCCTATGTGGGAGGCTCCTGGCCCAGTTCCTGCCCTGCACCCATCTGTGGAGTGAAACTATATGGAAAATGAACACTGTCATCTATGGAGACTGCTCTGGGCCCTCCCCCTTCTCTCTGTCTCTCTGTCAAAAAGGAAAAAAAAAACCCTCAAAAAATAAATAAAACCAAAACAAAGAAATGTATTATTTTTAGTGCTTAGAAAAGTATCCAGCTGTTACTTAATACATAATATCTGGAAAGAAAGACAGTGAGGATACATTTGAGACTTCGTACCGAATTGCTTACCACATAGCTAAATGTGATAAAAAAAACCGCACCATACCCAAAGATTTAATTTCTCTTCGTATAAAGTGTACTGTATCATTTTTTGTATGTTTGGGAAAGCACATGTCCACAAAACTATCTTATTTTGAAACAATATAGTGTCTCATTGCATTCAAGAAATGTCTAACAATGTTGAAGCTATAGCAGTAGATAGAATTAGAAAAAGTAAGTTCTTTTCCATCCAGGTCAGTGAAAGTATAGATGTCGCTGATTTATCTATTTTGTTCATCATCGTGAGATACTTGGTAGGAAATGTAATTAAAGAAAACCTGCCACTTTGTTATCATTGACAGAGCTTACCACAGGCAAAGATTTTTTTTTTCAATTTTTTTTTTTTAAGATTTATATTATTGTTTGAGAGAAGGTGAGAGAGAAAGGGGGGTGGGGGCAGAGCAGTATCATTGTTGTACATCATTAATTGTGACAAAGTTAAATTCCACACAGGTGGATATGGGGCCACAGTCGCAGGAACTGAACTGGGGGCCTCCTGCATCGGAAGCAAGAACATTTGCCACCATCCCAGTGGTTACGAGTAGTGCCACAGTTCAGTATGTTGGTTTGCATGGGCTGCGACTGGGATTCAATCCATGCATCTTTCTGATGCAAGGCAAATGCTTAACCTGCTGAGCTATCCTGACATTTCTGCAAAGATAGTTTTAATTAAATCAATGGTTATTTAATTGAAAAAAATATTAGTTGCTCGAATTGTTATGGTATATGCACAGATAAAGGCAAGCCTATGTCAGGTTGTTTTATAGGCCTCCCTGGTTGAATTAAAGAAGTAGCTCCCCATGTACCATGGAGTCACTGCTGCATTCATAGACAAAGTCTTGCATCCAAGCCGCCTCCTAGTGAACTGAACAATGTTCCTCAGGAGGCAGTAAAGGTTGTAAATCAACTATTGAGTCACAACCACAGAACACCAGATAGTTTAAAGCACTTTCTGAAGAAATGAACAGCATTCACAGCACATTACTTTTGCATACGGAGGTGAGGTGACTATCTTGTGGCAAAGTATTTGCATGTCTGTTTTAACTTAAAATGAAGTACAAGTATTTTTTTGAAGACCATAGTTTCCCTCTTGCTCCAAAATTTCAGGGCCGTGCTTGGCTTCAAAATCTAGTATATTTATCAGATATTTCTCTATAAATAAACTCAATTTGGGACTTCAATACAGCTTAATCACTGTATTCAAAGAAACCGACAAACGAGCCTATGATTAAAACACTTGACTTTTGAAAAGTGTGTGTTGAAAGAAATCAGCCTGAAGTTTTTGAAACTGCACAACTTCTTTTCTGAGAATGACTTCTACCTATCCCTCAACATGACAGAGAATATGGTAAGTGACTTGGAAGTTCTTAACGTGTCCTTTTATAAGTACTTACTTCAACATGGAAAAGAGAGTAACTGGATTGCATATTCCGCCAATGAAGAATTCTTCAAAGAAGCTAAAGAATCAATGAAAAAGCAGTTAATTGAACTTTCAACTGGTTCTTCTTTCAATTCTGATTTAAAAAAGAAAGCATCTTATTACCTTCTAGGTAGATGTCAGTGAATAGTATGAACAGTTCAGTGAGAAGGCACTCAAATACCTCTTGCCATTTACTAATACTGAACTAGTGGAGAGAGCTTTTTTCTCTTGCCTTTTGTAAAAAATAAGTACTGCAATACGTTTAATGTAAGTCCAGATTTAAGATTGTTCTTGCATCTTTTGAGCCTGATTTCAAAATCTAATCACATCAAAGCAAGCTCAATGCTTTGACTAAGAAAATTTCCATCAGCTAGTGATCTGCATAACAATTATAGACTTTTCAGATAACACAAATATTATTAATAATATAGTAAAAGTCTGTTAAATACTTGATCTTTATTACCAGTATTTTACTGTGTTATGAATATTGTGAAATTAAATCTGTGGTTTGTCCTTTTAGCATAGTAATTTATTTTCTAACTTGTTAGCTCATTTCCATTATTTTACTCTAACATATGTACTGAACTTTTAAAAAACAAGGAGTACAATTTATAGAAATAGGTTTAAAACGGATACACAATAAAACTTTTATTATGAACCACTGCCGTAGAGGAAAGTGACCTTGTAATAACCAAGCTGCTTTTTTTACCTAGAATAACTTCATTGTTCCCCATCCCTTCTGCCAATAAGTCTTTTGTTCTATGTCGTTCAGTAGAACTCACATTTTACAATAGCAATTTCATATTGCAGAGTATCATCTTTCTTTTTTTACTATAGCCTCAAAAATAAGAAACATTGATAGTATTCATGATGCTGTCCAGCTTTCAAGTGTTCCATAAATTGCAGTTAATATTCTCTCAGTTGTACAGATGACAGATTTGGGGAAAAGAGGTGGTGTTAATTTGTCCAAGGTGACCAGCTAAGTGAGAAGCTGAACTAGGATTTGAACCAAGATACTGATTCTTGCTTGGTACATTATATTGTTGTAGTTTCAATTATATCAGAATTCGAATTGCTGCCTCGGGAGTCAAAAGACAACACTGGTAATGGTGTCAATGTGTGTGTTGTGTGGGAATTGAGTGCCCATGTCATGCTTTGCTCTTCAAGCTGTGCACAGTAGTACCCACCCCAAGGAAAGGGCTCCTGGACTGATTCCACAGTAAGCATCCATGGAGGTGAGCAAATCCTCTGGTCACCCTTTCATATCTTTTTTCTGTCTTTTTAGATACTACCAGGCACAGCTTTGACTCCCAGGACTCTCCACATCTCAGGGATCTTTACATCTGCAGAAGTAAGAAGAAAATATGACCACATTCCAGGTGCATATGACTTGCCTTTCTTGCTGTTAAAATTATACTACTCAGAAGGTCACATGTTTTTTTCCTTCCTTGAGATGTTTCAGGGAGAACACCAGGCACTGAAAGACCTGTTGGGTAAGCTGGGATGGCTCAGAGGGTTAAGGGCTTGTTTTGCAGCCCCAGGGACCAAGGATCAAGTCCTGGCCCCAGCCTATGTGGACACATATGCTGAACTGGGGTGTGCTGCTCATGTGGAAGGCCCCCAGTTCAGTTCTCGGCCCCTGGCTCAGGGGAAGGCTGCCAGCCCAGTTCCAGACCTGTGTGGACCCCGCCCACCTGTGTGGAAGGAAACCATGTTGAAAACTGATACTGTACAACTATGGAGACTGCTCTGGCCCTCCCCCTTCTCTCTGTCTCTCTCTGTGTCAAAATCAATAAAATAAATCTTAAAAAAAAAAAGACCTGTTTACTTTGCACTTGCTTTTAGTGTTTATTTTGTCATTTCCTTGCTTTCAGAAGTAAGAGTAGAAAACCTAATGGGAATGAACCATTCTCCAACTTATTACTTCACTACTAACACATTGACTATTTTCCTAAGGTACATTCATATCTTTATTAATATTCGTGATATAGAGCTATTATTACATTGTGCTTTTTCATTTAATATAACATTTATTTTTTATGGTTATGTGATATTCTTATTAAATCGATGTAATTTTCTGTTTCTAACTACTTACTTTTTTATAGACATTAAGTTGGTTTAGGAGTTTTGTTGTTTTAAGGAGCACTACAGTGACCTTTTCTTCTTCGAGCCTTTTCATCCAATAAATCAATTCTCCAAATTATATGACTATGTTTTGTCCTCAATATCCTAGGAGCTCAGTATTAAAAAGGTGCACTATATACATTCCATATTGCAGTTTGATAGATTATTCAAATATTGCAGAGTTCAATCGGCTCAAACTGCTGCTTTACACCAATATGATTGAGATTTTCATACAGGAAGAACTAGATTCTGTCTTTTTTATGTCTGAGTCATATCCACCGTGTCTTTTACTTACTAATCTACTTTAATTCCTTCATGTGTTAATTAGTTTTGTTTCTAAGTAATATATAACGCTAGGTTTGTGTTATTGTATAATAGACTTTACATTTTAAGGCAGTTTTTGATTCACAGTAAAATTCAGCAGAAGCTATGGAGAATTCCTATTAATCATTTGCCCCCACATGCACCACCTCCCCAGTGGTTAAGATCCTCCAACATATTAGTACATTTGTTAAAATAAATGAACCTGTATTGACACACCATTATCACCCAGTGTCCATAGTTTACATGAGGGTTTGGTTTTGTGCGTTCTATGGGTTTGGACAAATTTATGATGATTATGCCATGTCCCCACCATTATACTATCATACACAGTACTTTCACTGCTGTAAAACTCTTCTGTGATCCAATTTATAAAGAATTCTGTTTATTCTTCACTTCCCCAAGTCCTGGCAAATACCGATCTTTTTACAGTTTCTACAATTTAACCTTTCTTAAAATATTATGCAGGGGATGCCAAGATAGCTCAGTGGTTGAGCAGTTGATTGCCTCACAGTTATGAGGTCCAGGGTGGTGACCTCTGGTGGTGACGGCTGGGATGACTTGGTGGTGAGACTTCTCACCACCCATGGGTAGGCCCCTGGTTTGGTTCCTAACCTCCCAATATGAGAGACCCCTGGTTCAGTTCTTACTGTGCACCTCCCCATATCCACCTATGTAAAATGAACCTTGTCACAACTAAAATGTACAGCTATGGAGACTGCTCTGGCCCTCCCCCCTTCTCTCTATCGCTTTCAACTTCTCTCAATTAATATAAATTTTTTAAAATTGTTATGTAGTTAGAATTGCACATGTAATCTTTCAGATGGACCTTTTAGTAATATGCATTTAAGGTGACAAGTCATTTTGTGTCTTGATAGCTCGTTTCATTTTGGCACTCAATATACTTTGGTCTGAATATACCACATTTTATCTGTTCGCCATCTGAAGGCCATCATGATCACCTTCAGATATGAACTAAGGTGTAACCTTGGTTAAAAACATTCAGTCTTTCTGGATTTGCTAGGCACTTAGTTCTCTCTCTTCATGTACTCCTTATAGCTACTTGATAAGTACGTTCTTGATCTCACCTTTCATTTAAACACATGAAATACGATAATTCTGCTTAGGTTCACACAGGAAACCAAACAAGGGTTAAGGAATCTGTTTACCATTCTGTTTGAAAGTGACAAGATGTGAAGAAGACATCTACCTGCTCAGTACTTTCTCCTAGTGGAGGCTTGTTATTAAGATTGATTTTTTTTTTTTTTAAGATTTTTATTGTTTTTGACAGAGACAGAAAGATACAGAGACAGAGAGAAGTGGGAGGGCCCAGAACAGTCTCCATAATTGCACATCATTGGTATTTCCACATAGTTTCATTCCACAGGTGGGTGCAGGGCTGCACAGGGCAGGAATTGGGCCAGGGTCGCACCCCGGTGAGAACCAAACTGGAGGCACTCCCCAGTTCAGCATATGGGTTTGCACGGGCCAGGGCCGGGGCTGGGATTCGATTTTTGGTTCCCGGGGCTGCAAAGTGAGCGCTTAACCCACTGAGCCATCCTGGCTTCCCCCAGATTGATATTATGTATTTAATGTTGTAGGACCTGGTGACAATCAAGGATGTGGCTGTGATCTTTACTGAGGAGGAGCTGGGGCTGTTGGACTCTGCCCAGAGGAAGCTGTATCAAGATGTGATGCTAGAGAACTTCAAGAACCTGCTCTCTGTGGGTGAGAATAGGTGTCCTCTCAATGTCAACTTCCAGGGGTGTCTTTGTATTCTTGGACGTTAAAGCCTTTGGGGCCCTTGCATGGGTTCCCTGAATTCATTTTTTTTTTTTTTTAAGATTTATTCATTGTTTTTGACAGAGAGAGAGAGAGAGAGACGAGGGAGACCCCAGAGCAGTCTCCATAGTTGTACGTCATCAGTTTTCAACATGGTTTCATTCCACATAGGTGGGCGGACTGCACAGGGTGGGAACTAGGGTGGGGGCCTTCCACATAGGAGGCACATCCCCTCCAGCCAGGGCCTGAACTGGGGGCATGCAAGAACCGAACTAGGGACACCCCAGTTCATCTTATGCATCCTCACAGGCCAGGGCCAGGGCCGGGACTTGATCCTCGGTCCCTGGGGCTAAAAAGCGAGTGCTCAACCCACTGAGCCATCCCGGCTTTCCCAGTTCCCTGAATTCTTGAGTATGACTTTTCTATGTGGGAAACAAAGAGGGAAATATTTTTGTTTTCATCAACAGGCATGATTGTATTTTGTTAAAGAATAGAAAATGGATAGTATCATGCTAGTGTCACGCTCTGCCTTATCTATTTCTGATTCTATCATGAGTTATAAAAAAAAAATTTATTGAGTCCTAACCATTTTTGCTGAAATAAAATGATTTAGGTAACATCAATCCTTTTTATACTCTTCCAAAAAATCAAGGAGGAATTTCTTCCTCATTCTGCATATATATACATGGTGAAACAAAAGTAGGTGAACAATAAATGAAATAAATCTTATCATATACTGTCACCCTACTTTTGGTTCATTCTGTGTATGTGTGTGTGTGTATGTGTGTGTATGTCTTACCTAATGACATTTCTTCAAATGGGTCATGAAAAGATTTGAAAAACACTGCTTCTGATAACTTGAAGAGTATGCAGTGGAAACCTAATTTTCTAGGAGATGTTACCCAGAATCTGTTGGTTTTTAGCATGTGACTTTGTATGTTCACAGGGCATCAACCATTCAAACAAGGCATGGTCCACTTAGTAAGGGGGGAGAAGATTTGGATTATGAAGATGGTGACCCAAATAAAAGGAACTTCAGGTGAGAACCAAGCAACTATGAATCCTAGAGGTAACTCTCCCATCTGTTTTACTTTTCTCCATGCTATTTTCCATTGACTTGTTTTAAATTGCTGGACATCTTTCCTGGATTGTTATAACCACCTTCTTACAGATTACCTTGCTCCCCTCTTTTTAACCTAGGCCTGTTCTTCATAAAGCAGCCAAAGCAATTTTTTGACAATATAAGTCAGGTTGCCATTTCTTGTTCAAAGTTCTTTATGGCTACCTCATTTTCCCTAAAGTTAAGGTTCCTTCTTGAAACTTATTCTTTCATTTCAATAATTAAGGACTTGCTAAGATTCTAAAGCCAGTTTCTCAAACTTTTTAGCCCACGAGCCATACTAAGAAATGCATCTTTCATGTAACCAAGAGAAATATTGTACATGTGCATAGATTTAAGTGTGTAACTTTGCCAGACAATTCATGAAAGAACCCTGTCCCTGCTTTGATAGTTTCTATTCTGATTCATTTTCCCAAGTGCTTATTGCATGATTTTTTAAAATTTACTTTATAGTTAAATAAAAGGCTGCAGTTTTCAATCTGAAAACTGATGGAAAACCCAAAGTTTTCCACACATTTTTTTAGATGAAAACAGTTCTGAAGCCCCCAAAGAAATCATTGCATAGGCCCTCATATGTTCTTTGAATCCCTAGTGATTCTTGCTCATCAGCAGCATCATCCTTTGTATATTCCTGTGGGGTACAGACTTGGCTCCATAGCAAAACTGCAGGTTTTAGTCTCTTTTCTATTTCAGATAACTAAACTAAGTTACTGTGTTTATCCATATCAAGATAGAAAATTAACAAGGACCACACGTATTATATACAATTTGCAGGAATGCTTTGGATATAAAGATACAAAAGAAAAAAGCTTGGTTCTTGATATATTGCACTACCAAGAGTTTAGCAAACATCAGATTTTAAAGGGACAGTTCACATTTTGCTTGTATTTAACAACAAAATCTCCAGTACTTGACATGAGCTTCAAGGTTGGGGGTTCCCAAAAATACCATATGATTGAATGATTTTCTGCAAAGCCTCATAGAACTCCCTGAATGATGTTACATTAATGATTTTAGTTCATTTAAGAGAATATACTTCTGGGTGGTGGGCACATAATGCTACGCATGGGTGATGTGGATTTGTACATCGGGTAACTAATTGTTACCAACCAATGTCACCCCATTAAATTTAACAATAAAATATAATAAAAATAAAAATTAAAAAAAAGAATATACACCTTACAATGAAGTCAGAAAAAAGGCACAATAAAGAAAATTTAGGAAAGAACCAGACATAGCTTCTACTGTCCTTTGTGTAGAATCAAGGAGGTGTTTCTTTACTTTCCAATGTGAAGGTATGAAATTATACACAGTGTATTGCCAGTCAAGGAAGCTCACTCACCTGAGCCTCTGTGTCCAAAGTAATTATTGGCGCTTTATCACATGGCCAGTGTACGTTGCAATTTCCTGTGGTTATTCTCAGTCTCCTGGTCCACAGCACTGGGTAATTATAAACCCCAGCTGAAACCATATTCTTGGTCGTTCTAGTGTGGTCAGCCTTATTCCTAAGTCACATTATTACAATAGCTAGGGTGAACCAAGACCCTCAGGAACGTTTTTTTGTTTGTTTGTTTGTTTGTTTTATTGTTTTTTTTGACAGAGAGAGAGATACAGAAACAGAGAAAATGGGGAGGGCCCAGAACAGTCTCCATAATTGCACATCATTGTTTTTTCCACATAGTTTCATTTCACAGGTGGGTGCGGGGCTGCACAGGGCAGGAACTGGGCCGGGGTCTCACCCCGGTGAGAACCAAACTGGGGGCACTCCCCAGTTCAGCATATGGGTCCACACGGGCCGGGGATGGGATTTGATCCTCAGTCCCCAGGGCTACAAAGTGAGCGCTTAACCCACTGAGCCATCCCAGCTTCCCCAGGAACTCTTTTTAAACATGACATTCCACAGGGTTAGAGCTTTTCTCTAAAATGTTCAGGGCAAAGGCCACACCCCTTTTTCATGAGATTAACCTAAGGAAATGTAATATATACCCAAATATACAAAGTATTGGTTATGTTCTTGCTTTTCCTTAAAGTATGTCTTGATTCATACTTTATTATGTATGTAATTTATTTGCTGCCTAATTTACCTTCTAAGAGTTTACACTGCTTATCAAATTTTATAGAAATAGCAACAAATTGGCATCATGTATTATTATTATTTTAGCTGTGAAATCTTTTATTTCTAACTTGTACCTCACATAGGAAACCTGGTGTGGTTCTAAACTACATTTATTGATGCTTAGTGGATAGGAGCCTACTGGACTGCTCTGGATTTCTGAAGGCATGTAAACCAGAGACCATGGTACCTACCCAGAGTAAATAGCGAATAGTCATGCATTTATTGAAGTCTCATGCTTTCTCCTAAGTGAAATTTTGAAAACACTGAACAAAGCCTTCAACTGGTTCATATCTCTGCGTTCTCTGTCATTATAGGAGGAAAAATCTACCATGAGATGTTGACTATTCCAGAAGCAGAACCACATGAAGAACTTTCATGCTGGCAAATCTGGCAAAGGATTACAAGTGACTTAATCAGGTGTCAAGACTCCCAGGTAAAGAGTTGTCAGTTCCTCAATCAAGGTGATTCTCCTGGCCCTGTTGGGGCAGGACGATCTATAACACACACTGGCCAAAAACCATACCATGAAAATGAGAGTGAAAAATTTTTTAATACTGTCTCCACCTTTGATCTTCATCAACAATTAAACTCCAAAGAGAAGTGTCATGCATGTCATGAGTGTGGAAAAAGCTTCTTCCATAACTCATGGTTCCGTATTCATCAAAGAGTTCACTTGGGAGAAAAACATTATAAGGGTGATGAGTGTGGTAAGGAATTCAGTCAGACCTCACATCTGCAAGCTCATAAGGAAGTTCACAAAGTACAGAAACCATTCACATGTGAGTATTGTGGGAAGGGCTTCAGTCATAGATCAACACTTAGTCACCATTGCAAATTACACTCAGGAGAGAAATCTTATACATGTGAAGAATGTGGGAGATCCTTCATTCATGCTTGCCATCTTTGGAGCCATCAGAAAGTTCACACTGGGGAGAAATTATTCAGATGTGAGATGTGTGGGAAGAAGTTTCATAATAGATCACTATTTAATAGTCATTGCAAGGTCCACACAGGAGAGAAACCATACAGATGTCGGGAATGTGGATGTTGCTTCCGTTGGAGATCACAATTTCATATGCATAGGCAGGTTCACATGAGAGAAAAGCCATGCAAATGTGGGCACTATGGAATGAGCCTTTTTACTAGGTCAGGTCTTCATTACCATCAGAGAATTCACACAAAAAACAAACCCTATAATTGGAAGGAATGTGGAAAGAGCTTCAGAGGGGCCTCAAATATTTGGGCTCATCAGCATGTCCACACTGGAGAAAAGCCATTCAAATGTGAAGAGTGTGGGAAGAGATTTAGTTGGAATGCACATTTGCAAGCCCATCAAAAAGTCCACATGGGAGAAAAACCATTCAAATGTGAAGAGTGTGGGAAGAGATTTACTCAGAATTCAAACCTTCAAACCCATCAAAAAGTCCACACAGGAGAAAAGCCATTTAGATGTGAAGAGTGTAGGAAAAGATTTCTTCGGAATGCCGACCTTCAAGCCCATCACAGAGTCCACACTGGAGAAAAGCCATTCAAATGTGAGGAGTGTGGGAAGAGATTTACTCAGAATTCAAACCTTCATATCCATCAAAAAGTCCACACTGGAGAAAAACCGTTCAAATGTGAAGAGTGTGGAAAGAGATTTAGTCAGAATACAAACCTTCAAACCCATCAAAGACTCCACACTGGAGAAAAGCCATTCAAATGTGAGGAATGTGGGACAAGATTTAGTCAAAATACACACCTTCAAGCCCATAAAAGAGTCCACAGCAAAGAAAAGCCATTCAAATGTGAAGTGTGTGGGAAGAGATTTTGTCACAATTCTTATATTCAAGCCCATCAAAGAGTCCACACCAGGGAAAAGCCATTCAAATGTGAATATTGTGGAAAGAGGTTTAGTCATAATTCAAACCTTCAAGTCCATCAAAAAGTCCACACTGGAGAAAAGCCATTCAAATGTGAGGAGTGTGGGAAGAGATTTAGTCAGAATGCACACCTTCAAGGCCATCAAAGAGTCCACACTGGAGAAAAGCCATTCAAATGTGAAGAATGTGGAAAGAGATTTAGTCATAATTCAAACCTTCAAGTCCATCAAAAAGTCCACACTGGAGAAAAGCCATTCAAATGTGAGGAGTGTGGGAAGAGATTTAGTCAGAATTCACACCTTCAACGCCATCAAAGAGTCCACTCTAGGGAAAAGCTGTTTAAGTGTGGAGTGTGGGAAGAGATTTAGTTGGAATTCAAACCTTCAAGCCCATCAAAGATTCTGTATTGGGGAAAAGCTACAGAAGTGTGAGGAGTATGCGTCAGAGGGTCCAAGCAGGAGAAAACTTATTTAAGTGTGGGGAATGTGATGAGCACTTCAGTAAGGCCTCATTTCTTTAACATCATCAGAGAGTCCGAGGTGGAGAAAAGCCATAAAAATGTGATGCACGTTGTAAAGTCTTCACTCGGTTGTCACCCCTTCAGTGTCATGGGCAAGTTCACATGGTGGTGAAACCTTACAAGTGTGATATATATGGTAAACACTTCAGGATAAGTTCAAATTTTAAAATTCATCTCAGAAACTACGTTGGTATTAAATCTTGTCCAGTCTTGTAGGAAGGGAAACATTTGTTTCATTAAAGTGAGTGTTTCAGCTCTAGCTTAACAAATCCTAGTGATTCTGAACCACACAAGTGGTGTGTGGTAAGGGATTCAATCAGAACCTGACAATTACAGTTATCATTCAAGACATAGGCCTTAGAAATAATAAGGATTCTGGGATACCTCAAGAGGATGAGTGCTTGCCTTGCAACTACGAAGTCCAGCGATCAAATCTTAGCCCCAGCCTGGGCAACTACATATGCTGAACTGTGTTGCAACTGGTTACTGCCAGATGGCAGCAAAGGTTCTCTCACATTTAATGCAGGATGCCCCCCAGTTTGTTTCCAATCCCATGCAGCCCCACATCCACTTGTGTGGAATGAAAACTAATGATGTACAAACTATGGGGACTACTCTGGGCCCACCCCTTCTCTCTCTGTCTGTCTATCTCTTAGATCAATCTCTCTCTCTCTCACCTCTCAAAGTTATAAATTTGTTCAGGCATTTATGAAACTAATGTTGAATGTTAAAATTGGTGTTCACTAGCATGTAATCTGTGAGTGCAGGGAGCTTGTTTGCTGCTAAATCTATACAACACTTGATGTGTGCACTCAGTAGTTTTTTGTTAAATGAATCAAAGGGAGAAAATGTATAATATTTAAAAAATGGTTTTGGGAGAAACAATCTTGAGTTGCCATGCAGAAATTCACCGGATACTGTATCCCACAGTATTATTTTGGTAGTATGCTATTATGGATGTCTTCTAAGCTACCCTCAAACTCAGTTTTGAAGTTGGGTTCTTATTTGGGTTTCTGTCTGGTGTTCCATTGCTGTATATAATGTAAATTTAAGTTATTTTGTGATTTTTCTCACAGTACAGATTGAAACAATTTCATCTTTGCGGTAACTGACTACTACACATTTGCCAACTGAAATTTTTCAACAATGTTAAGACAAGGGTTCAAAGCTACACATTAGAAGTGTCAGATGGGGAAGCCAGGATGGCTCAGTGGGTTAAGTGCTCACTTTGCAGCGCCGGGGACCAAGGATCGAATCCCGGCCCCAGCCCGTGCGGAACCATATGCTGAACTGGGAGCTCCCCTAGTTCGGTTCTCTGTATCTCTCTTTCTTTCTCTCTCTCTCTCTCTCTCTCTCTCTCTCTCTCTCTCTCTGTCAAAGTGTCAGTGTCAGATTTAGTTACCAGTGCCTGAATTTTTCTTAACTAATCTGAAATCCATCATTGCTATTTAATTTTACATTTCCATGGAGGCTTTGATAATGATTACCCTTCAAATGCAGCAATTATTTTTCAGACTTCATCAAATGTATTTGTACTTCTATAGGAATAACTGTTTCATGCTTTTCTTTCTTGATAAACCACATCTTTTAAAAATTAGTATATGACTATATAAGGTGCAACTGTGATTTGGAAAGTGTAGTATAAGAACTTATGAGACTCAAACCAAGAAAAGTGAATACACTATCAATAATGCCACATGATTTTTAAAATTGGGATAACTGTTCAACAATAGGAGTTTGTTTAAATATGTTTCCACAATAACATGGGCACATTAGCATGCATGTAAGAATATGTAATAACAGGAAAAGAACATAATGTGGGCTTTGTAAAGTCAGACTGTAGCTTTCATAGTATAGTCAAACTCATAAATGTGTGTAAGCATGAGAGAAAGAGAGACAAAATATGGAAAGGGTTATTCATTAATGGTCTTCACTGACAGAGAGTATTTGGCGGTATTTTCCATTTTGTAATTCTATTGTGTTTATTTTGCTCAAAACTGATTTTATCAGACTGGTAAATTACAATAAAATTTGAAAATTGGTTAATATGAATCCTTTCTAGTTACAGACACTTAATAAGTATGCACCACATTATCATATAACATATAAGATCAAAATAAAGAAATAGGACTCAGTACTCAAAAAAACAAGTTTTTTGGTTGTTTGAACATACAGATTAGTTAATGAGTGTGATCAACTATTATTATAGTTAATGAATATAACACATCTTTAGGTATAAGCCAGGGAGCAGGCAAATACTGGAATTGAAATAAAGTAGGAATAAATATGTTAGGGAACTTTAAAATCATTAATGCCACACTATTTTTTAAATTATATATTCAGAGATTTTTTTGAAGAAAATATGTGCATATATAAAAATGTGGAGCCTTTATGGAAAAAGAACAAGTTCAGATGTCATTCTGTACTTTGGACACCATGGTGATATTTTAAATGTATTAGGTTAAAGGGTTTTACTTAGTAAAGTTTATCTAATAGGGATAAGTTCATTTTCATAATGAAATTTCTGGACTACATCATCATGGATTCTGTGTCCTTACGAAGATCCATGCTATCTCAACCTCACAGTGATGGGGGTTCTTAAGACCACCTTCAGGTTGTGTGATTTGCTTGGATGGCTCAGAATATAGATGGATTTAGGACTGTTATACTGAAAGGATGCAAACCAAAATCAGTAAAGGGGAAAGTTACATGGGAGATGTGTGGAGGAAACCATGTATAAGCTTCCAAGAGACTTCTCACAATGGTAAATTATAAAAAGGATTCAAGTCATCCGCACTGAATTCTGTCCACATGTGTGATGGGTCTACAATAGGGCCTCATTAGACAAGCACCATCTCAGCATGCACCAAAATTCCAGTCTTGAATTCCGAAAGCAGGTGTTCAGAGTAAAGCACATTGTACAATTTAGGCAGAGTGCACAGCCCTTAGCAGTTATGGAATGGAGGAAACTCCCCAATTCTGTGTGTTTTTCACACCATCCAATGTGCAGCTTTGCAGGCAGGCCTTTCTAAGGATTATGGTGTCAGGACTGCCAAACTGTCCTGTATACATGGTATCAGGAACCTAGGGCTTGCAGTCTAGTACTTTTTTTTTTGGTGACAGCTGTCACCAAATATTGAAATAAGTGACCTCTAAAGCATCTATTTCTAACAAATCTCACCAGATGAAAGCAAAAGTCTTGTCTCCTAAAACTGGAAAGACTATTAATGGGGCTTATACCTAGCTTGCATGGCAGGGGTCTTCCAGGGGGTCAGAAGATAATGGGAACACCTGGGGCTATCCCGTTGGTGTTGTTCATGCTCATGTCTCCCAAAGTGCTTGAGACCTAGACTGCCAACCACCCTCAATAGTAAATTGCTAGTTTTGTTTCTAGTTTCCTGGGCATTGGGTTACAGCTCCCACATGATACCATGGAATTCCCTTTACTTTTGTGGACCCTGGGAATTTCCCTATCTTAGCTTTGAACCTAGCTACTACATAATGGTGATTGTCAGAGAACATTCTTCCTCGTGTTTTTGAAAAAGCAGCGAGGCTTCCCAAGCTACTAAAGTCTAACCCTGTTGATAGGATGTCCATATAAAGATCTGAGTCCAATATATTGCCTGTTTATTCAACACTGACTAATTTTAAAGTGATGAGTGTGAGAACCTGTGTCTTAGTCATCTAGAGAGTTGACATGTTGCATGTACCATTTTATGGGACAAATTTTTCAAAGTATAAGTACTTTCATATTCTTTTACTTAGAAGAATAATGCCTAGACATTGAAAACAAGGACATTAATTCAGGTAAGTCCAAAGAAGAAAATGGGATGCATTAGGAAGTTACCACTATTAACATTTTGCTGAGCATGCTTCAATATATACACCTAAGTAAGGTAACTGAAGTCTTTCACTCATTTAAACAGTTGTTGAAGATAATTTGAATACATTGACCTACAACCTCATTTCTAATACCTGCACAGTATTCTGGTGGACTAAGTATCATTTTTTTCCTTAAGCAGTTTCTTACTGAAGATCAATGTGATGGTCAATTTTATGTGGCAACTTGTCTAGATCAAAGTCCTCATATATTCAATTATACACATGCTGTGGTGTTGTGAAGGTATTTTGTAGTTGTGATAAAGTTCATAATCAGTTGACTGAGATAAGGTAGTAGGTAATCTGTGTTGGCCTGATTGAATTCAAAATAAGTTGAACATCCTTAAGAGCAGAGCTGACACCTAACAAGAACACCATTTCACATGTTATGATTATATTCAGTTCATGGCTGAGGGGTCCTGATGGCTAGTGCAAGGAATTTCAACTTTGCAAACCAGCTGTACAATCTGGTAAGCCAGTTTCTTGCTCTAAATCTCTTGTAGTATGTCCTAATAATAATATTTTGTTGTTGTTGTTTTGGTTAAACCCTTACCACAAAAAATTTTTGTAAGTGGTTCTGGAGAAACAGAATGTTAAGGATGAGTTTTCTGAATTGATTGTATTTTCCAGAATTGCTTATGTAATGGCTAGATTGTGAGGCAGTAATGACTCCCATGGAAAACGGGGCATTGGACGTCATTGGTGTGATGTAACAAAAATGTATAGAACAATCACAGTTAATATTCCTAGTACAGTAACCATTGAAGGTAAGGTTTTGGATTACCAGGAGTTGCTACCTTAGAACATCAGTTCCCAAGAAATGGTATGCATATCCCCAGGGGAATATGCAGGGCCATTTGAGGGTAAGTGAAAAATAATCACTAATGCTAAAAAACAAAGTTAAAAAAATGCCAAACATTAGTTACAGAGCAATAAATGTTAATTTTGTATTGCTGTTAATGGAGACATTTCAAAATTAGGTCACATTAGCCAATGATGATTGGTGAGGGCATGGCTACGAATGCTACATCAAAATTGCACTTTTATCAGTCATTACACACAGTTTCACAACAATCTATTTGCCGTGTTTTTAGAACTTCCCCAAACATATACTTTTGTAGCCAGACTGATCAGTTTAATTATTGACTAAGTGCATTGTCTTTAATTGAAATTCCTTTGAAGTAGTCTTTTTATTTAATGTTTAACATAGTTTCAGTTATTGTGAATGCTTTTTAAAAAAGATTTATTTTGTTTTTGACAGAGAGAGAGACAGGAGTCAGAGAAGGGGGAGGGCCCAGAGCAGCCTCCACAGTTGCACGTCATCAGTTTTTGACAGGGTTTTATTCCACACAGGTGGGCAGGGGGGCTGTGCAGGGTGGGAACTAGGCTAGGGGCCTCCTGTGTGGGAGGCATGCCCCCTCAACCAGGGGTCAAACCAGGGGAATGGGCAAGAACCGAACTGGGGTCCTCCCGCATGAGAGCAAACCTCAGTTCAGCATGTGGGTCTGCATGGGCCGGGGCCAGGTTTTGATCCTCAGACCCTGGGGCTGAAAAGTGAGTGCTTAACCCACTAAGCTATCCAGGCTTCCCCGTGAATGATTTTTAAAAGATTTATTTTTATTGTTTTCAACAGAAACAGAAGGGGGAGCGTGCAGAATAGTCTCCATAGTTGCATGTCATAAGTTTTCTACATAGGTTCCTTCCACAGGTGGGCACGGGTCTGTGAAGGGCAGAATCTGGGCTGTGGGCCTCCTGCATAGGAAGCTCATCTTGGTGTGAACCGAACTGGGCCCACACTCCAGTTCAGCATATGGGTTCACACAGGCCACGGCCAGCATTCAATTCTTGGACCCTGGAGCTGCAAGATGAACGCTCAATCTGCTGAGCCATCCAAGCATCCCTCTCAATGACTTTTAAGCGTCTCTTATAGATCAGTGGTTAAAAATAGAAATGGAGGAAACAGGGATGGCTCAGTGGGTTAAGTGCTTGCTTTGCAGCCCTGGGGACCAAGGATTGAATCCCGGCCCCGACCCGTGGGGACCCATATGCTGAACTGCGGTGTGCTTCCCATGCAGGAGGCCCCCAGTTCAGTTCTTGCCCCCCAGTTCAGCCCCTGGCTCAAGGGGGCGTGCCTTCTATGCTGGAGGCCCCCAGCCCAGTTTCCTCTCTGCGTGGCCCCCGCCCACCTAGTGGCACAGAACCATGTCAAAAACTAATGAAGTTCAACTATGGAGACTGCTCTGGGCCCTCCCCTTCAATGTCTCTGTCTCTGTCTCTCTCTGTCTCTGTCAAAAACAAAATAAAATCTTAAATGGTTTAAAAAAAGAAAAAAAATCTTTATGTAGATTATAACCCATCACCACGTACTTCTCAACACATTTCTTAGCTACAAGTACACACACACACTGGGACACTAGTCAAAAGGTGCATGCCTCAGATACTACACAGAAAAAAAGGAAATACTCTGAGTATATTAAATATGAGTTTTTATTTGTAGTGGATGATGACTGTCCCTTTGTGTGCCTTTGTGTGTTGTGTGTGGGGAAATATTTATTATCCAACAGTTGCATGAAACCCTCTACCCATGAAACATTTAGAAACTAAACATCCTATGTATAAAAACAAATGCATTCTCTTTGGCACCGAGAAAAGCGTACTATTGTTATTTTAGACAATGAGAATGCAGTTGAGGCTTCATACCATATTGCTTATTGCGTAGCTAAATGTAAAACCACACCACAGCTGAAGATTTAATTTCTCCTTGTACTAAGGATACCATGTGTGTGTGTTTCTTTTTTGTATCCTTGGGGAAGAACATGTCTGCAAAATCAATACTAATTCTTTTTCAAACAACGCAATGTCTTGAAGAATTCAGGAAATGTCTGATGATGTTGAAGCTGTAGCAGTAAATAAAAAAGTAAATTCTTACCCATCCAGGTTGATGAAACTGTAGATGTTGCTGATTTATCTATTTTGCTTGTCATGATGAGGTACTTGGTAGGAAATGAAATAAATACCTGTTGCTTTGTTGCCTGTTGACAGTGTATCACAGGTGAAGCTATATTTAATGGAGCAATGGTTATTTCATTGAAAAGGATATTAGTTGATGGAATTGTTGTGGTGTAGGCACTGGCAAAAGCATGCCTATGTCAGGTTGTTTTACAGGCCTATGTGGCTGAATTAAATAAAGCTCCCATGTACCATGGATTCACTGCTGCATGCATAGATAGTCTTACATTTAAGCCTCTTCCTAGTGAACTGAAAGATGTTCTTAATGAGGCTGTAAAAGTTGTAAATTGTATAAAGTCAAACCACAAAACTCCAGATGGATTAAAGTGCTGGTTGAAGAAAGGACAGCATTCACAGCACGTTACTTTTGCATACGAAGGTAAGGTGGCTATCTCGTGGCAAAGTACTTACACAGATATTTGAACTTAGACATGAAATCCAGGTATTTTTTGAAGACCTTTGTTTCCCTATTGCTCCAGAGTTTCACAGTGGTTGGCTTCAAAGTATTGCATATTTATCAGATGTATTTCTAGAAATAAACTCAACTTGGGACTTTAAAACAGCTCAATCACTGTATTCAAAGTAACCAACAAAATTGATTCATGACTAAAAACTGACTTTTGAGGATGCTGGACAGCTCTGCGGCTGAGCACTTGTCTCACAATTGGAAGATCCAGAGTTCGAATATGACCCAGGCCCTTGAAAACCCCATATGCTGAACTAGGGCACAACCTGTAACCACCGAGTTCACTCAACCCTGTGTAGCCTCACATCTACCGATGTGGAATAAAGCTATGTCACAACTAATGATGTATAACCATGGAGATTACTCTGGATCCTCCCCACTCCATATAATTATATGATCATCCTTATTCTTGTTAATATTGTTATTTCTATGACTTTACTGATTTCACAAACTTTTTATATAATGTTAAACCTATAGAAAAGTCACCAAAAATAGTATCAGGATTTCACATATATGCTCTATCCAAATTCATCTGTTGTTTACATTTTTCCTATATGCTTTGTGGCTTCATTAGCCACATAACACCAGGAATATTTCTGTATTTAATGACAGCTTATTTTGGCTTCAGGAAGAAAGCCCATGTGTCGTGTGTAATCAGGAGGTGTCTTAGAGGGATTTAGGAGAGGTTGATCTTAGGAGTTTAATGTCCCATATTGGTAATATTAAATGTTCTTCCTAATATTCATTTTAGCTATTACATACTAGTTATCTAATAAATTATTGCTGATAGTAAACAGTATTGCTATAAAGTGAATCATACATGAATTAGATGCCCCTTAATACCCTTCACTTGTTGCATTCTGGGAATGCTCTGCCCAGGTGGAACCTGGGTATTGACTTCCCTGTCAGCAGGAGTGAACTTGGAATGGCCTCATCAACCTTCCTGGTTGACAGATCACTGACCCGCTGGTGGAATGCATAAATAGAACCCATAAAGTTGCCCCTTTGTTATAGTGACCACACGTAAGTTGCCCCATTGCTACAGTAACCTATAACAGTGACACCACATGAATCAAACACTATTGTGTAAAATCCTATAAAAATAATAGCCCAGTGAGCCCTAATTGGAACTCTCGGAACTCTGACAGGGATTCTCGCCGGACACCCCTGAAGCCAACGTGCTGCCTCGGTTCCCCTGCTACTTGGAAACACTCTTCAGGTGGTGAGGACTTGCTGTTACTTTATCTCTTACCTTGCTCTTCTCTTTCTGTTTTACCTAATATTCCAATAAATAGTGTTTTGCTGCCTCAAGTCCATCTCAGTGTGCGTGGTGAATGCATGCATATTCGACCTCCAAATTCTGTGGCCACTTGAGACATAGTACCTTGTTGCTACAATTGCCTCTTATTTTGTTTCATTTTTGTTTATTATTTATGGAGAAGATGAATATTAGAAGTGAATAATTCTTTACTACTTATTGACATTATTGTCATTTCTTGGTTTTTATTTTCTCATGTTTTTCCTCATGTACATTCATAACTATTTGTATTCAGGATATACACCTAATTTTAAATTGTGACTTTTTCCCTCTAATATTATACAGTAATGTTTATTTTTAGGGTTACATCACATTCCCATTGAATTGGTGTACCTTTTCATTTTGAACCACTTCACAGTCACAGACACTTAAGATAGTTAAAGAATTTTACAGTTGTAAGTTAGGTTTGTGTTTCAAGTACAGCCAACATTCAGTATTATTTTATATTAATTCAGGTGTACTCCATACTGCTTAGACACCTATATAACTTATGAAGCAATCTCCCCAAAAGTCTAATATACAGCTGGCACCATACATAGTTGTTACAGTATTGCTGACTATATTCCCTATGCTTTACTTCACATCTCTGAAGAATTTTATTCTGTTAAGCAACTCTGCAGTGATGGCTGTCTTACATACAAACTCAGTTCTGCAAACGATCTGCCAATTTTTTGTTCTGTATGAAATTTGATATGTGTCACATTGACTGTTTTCTAGGCAGGATATTCAGAAAGAAGCCTGACAGAGCAGATTCTCACTGCTGCTTCAGACACATTACTGGAGGTTTTCACACAGGCAGAGCTAGATTCTGTCTTCCTTGTGCCTGAGTCATACCTTGTGTACACTTCACTTATTGGTCTTTTTATGTTCAGAGTTACTAGATTTGCCAGTAACTTGCATTCTGTTATGGCATTTAATCCTCAGAGACCTGAATGAGGAGATTTGGGTCTTATTTTCATCTAAAACACATGAAATATGAAAACCTGCTCAGATTCCCAGAAAAACACAAGGGTCAGGAGTGCTGATCAAAAACATGATCAGCACTCTTGACACACAAAGACAGCAATTAGCACCGTCGTATAAAATCTTTAAAGTGCTCTGTGGCAAAAGACATCTGACATGGTATTACTAGCAAAAATAACAGCCTAGGGCAAAAATATTTATCACACAAATGCTAAGAAATGACAACATCTAGGGAAGCTGGGATGGCTCAGCAGGTTAAGCACTCGATTTGAAGCCAAGAGACCAAGGATTGAATCCCAGCACCACCCGTGGGGATCCATATGCTAAACTGGGTACACTTTCCATGCAGGAGGCCCACAGTTCGGTTCTCACCGGGGTGAGCTTCCCATGTGGGAGGCCCCTGGTTCAGTCCCCAGCTCAAGGGGGTGTGCTTCCATTGCGGGCATCCCCTGGCCTAGTTCCCACCCTGCACAGCCCCCTCCCACCTGTGTGGAATGAAGCCATGTCAAAAACTGATAACATACAACTATGGAGACTGCTCTGGGCCCCTCCCTCTTCTCTGTCTCTCGCTGTCTCTGTCAAAAACAAAATAATTTTTTAAATAACATCTATTATGGGAATCTTACGCATAGGATAAAGAAAAAACCAATGTAATATGAACAATGGACATGACAGGCATATTTAAAAGGAGCAGTAGAGATGGTTAATAAACATTTAAAAGGTAATTAATTTATAACCAGATAAGTGGGAATAATAAATTGTTCTTTTAAAACAAATTACCAAAACCACAGGAAATTTAACCTGCTCTTGGCAGTCTTAGGGAGTGGCAAGGTACTTGTATTTTCTTGAAAGATTTGGAAAGCAGGAACAGATAAAATTTTACTATTGTATGATTATAATTTGACACATGCTCATTTTGGATATTTTTATTTGTAATTTTTAAAACCATGAAAGTAAAATCTACATAAAACAATACATTTTTTAAAATTGTTTTTGTGTGTGTGTGTGTGTGTGTGAGAGAGAGAGAGAGATACAGAGACACAGAGACAGAGAGAGAACTGAACTGGGAAACTCCCCAGTTCAGCACATGGGTCCACACTGGCCAGGGCCAGGATTCGATCCTCAGTCCCCAGCACTGCAAAGTGAGCACTTAACCTACTGAGCCATCCGGCTTCCCCAAAATGATACATTTTGAAGGATGGATTATAATGCAAGAAATGTGTAAAAGTGTATATAAATTATTTAGAACAAGAAAATACAGATCTTCATTTTCCTGGGAAAATATGCAGCCATGTAGTGAGATGAAATAGATATTACTAGTGATAATAAGAAGAAATCAGGATAATAAGAAATGTTTATTAAGTACTTTGTATGTGCCACACACAGTCCAAAATTCTGTAGATATACCTTTATTAATTCTGTCATACTCATAAAAGGACCATTATACAGAGGAAAAATTCAGGCACACAGGCAAACCTGTCTAAAATCACATAGCTAGTAAGGGAATGGCCCTTGGGGTGTGTGTGAAGACATGGTGGCTCCAGCACATGACACTGATGCTACAAATAGGAGATGTGTGTGGCTTGAGATTACACAGGACAGCCTACATGGTTGTGTCCCCAGGTTACCAAGAGCTTTTTAGTATGACAGACATTGAAGAAGTGATAGCATCCAAGATTCACGTGTGTGAGAGGAAATGAGTAGGTGTTATCGAGTATGCTTGGACTATTTTACTAAACACTTCTGGGGACAATTGGCAATATTCACCACAAAGTAAAGCATGCATAGCCCAGGATGCATATTTAGGGTCCCTGGGCGTTACGTGTAAGTAGACTCAGTGAAGGCACAAAATATAAATCCGAGGTTGTTGTCATTTCACGCTTTTGAGGAGGCTGAGGAAAATCTGTATGGCATTGGCAGGATGACTGGAGAAGGGCTGGGAGGACTACAAATTCAAGTAAGTTCTTAAAGATCTGGAACGACATCTCACCCATCCTCTCTAGCTTCTCGGTGCTGTCCATTTTCAAGAGGCCATTGATTGTAAGATTGAGATTACATGTGTGTGGTATTGTAGGAAGCTGTGATGTTCAAGGATGAGGCAGTGAGAGTGAAATCATACAAATGCTATGAGTGTGGGATGAGACTCAGGATGAAAATTGATTATCGGGTTCATCTCATGGTTCACACAAGAGAGAAAACCTATAATGTGAGGTATGTAGAAAGGGTTTGCATCAGCGTTCCTATCTCAAAATCCATCAGAAGACCCACAGTGTAGAAGAACCTTCAAAATGTGAGGAATGTGGTCAGGGCTTCTATTAGAGTTCACAACTTCAGGTTCCCTAGCTGATTCATACTGTGGAGAAGCCATACTAATGTGAAGCTCATGGGAAGGGATGCATCTGTAGAGGAGATCTTAAAATTCATTGCAGAATCCTCCAGCATTTTTTTTTTAATATTTATTTATTTATTTATTTTTGACAGAGACAGAGAGATACAGAGACAGAGAGAGAACTGAACTGGGGGAGCTCTCCAGTTCAGCATATGGGTCCGCATGGGCCGGGATTCAATCCTCAGTCCCGGCACTGCAAAGTGAGCGCCTAACCCACTAAGCCATCCCGGCTTCCCCCCTCCAGCCTTTCTAATGAAACCAAATAGGGTAGGAAGTATCAGAGCCCTTGGCAATCTGCACCTGGTAGTAAAAAGTGCAGCCGATTGCCAAGAATAGTGTGAAAAATAGTGGAGAGAGGCATGATGAAAATAGACATATTTTTTTGAGTAATTAATAGTGATGTCCACATATCCTGGGGATTTTGCATAAAAAATATTTTCTCTTGTGGGTCATAACTGACAGTTTGAAAAACACTAATTTTGATATCTTGAAGATGATGCAGTCAGAAACCACAATTGTTAGTAATTTCTCCATTAACTTACTAATTTTAAATGTTTGTTCTTACCTTTTCATAGGGCATCAGACCTTCACACCAGATGTAATCCCCCATTAGAGCAGAAAAGCTTTGGATGATAAAGAAGCAACCCAGAGACATAGCTCCTCAGGTGAGAGCTGTGGGAAACCGGACTCTGTCCTGCTTATTGTCACCTCCATCGCTGACTCCAATTTAAGTCCATGGCACGTCTGTGGGTCACTACAGGGGCCTTTGTATCACTCTCACTTTCTCATTTTGCTCTTTCACCATGAGCATCCCACTTCAAGTAGTTCTTGTAAATGTTTGTCAGATCCTGAGTCCTTTGCTCAAAACCTCTCGTAGCTCTTACGGAATCAGAGTTGAATCCAAGTATTTAAAGTGGCTTATGGTAGCCCACGTGGCAGCTACTCTGTCTTCCCCATCCCTCTATTAACACAATCTGTCACTTCCCCCTTGTCAGTCTATTCCACCCAATCCTGCCTCTTTTCTGTTCCAAGTGTGCTCCCACCTCATTACATTTTATTTATTCTTTTCTCCATCAGAAGTGATTCTTCATTCTATCATCTCCTTGGCCACTCTCTTACTTCCTTCACGTAGGTCTTTCCTCAAATGTAGCCTCAGGAGAAAGGCCTCCCAGACCCTTCTGTTCATGATACTTTCTTCTTCCTCTACTCTTCTTTATCCTGTCTTAGTTGGTGTCTAAGCATTCATCACTTAGCATATTAACATATTTTTATTTAACTCTCCTCCCACTAAAATATAATCTTGGGACAGGAGCAATTCTGTCTTTTTTCTTTATTGCTATTTCCTCAGTGTATACAACAGACTTGGAAGGGGGCAGCAGTGCTCTAAGTATTTGTCAAATTGATGAATGAGTTCAGGACGGTTACATGAACGTATTTTTCCATTAGTCGTGGAGATCCTTAAAGAGTGGTCATCAATAATGTGTGATGAAGGCATGGTCTAGAGGACTTTCTTCTCCCCACTGAGTGTCTACTTTTAATGCATTAGGTGCTTTTGGATATATGTATATATTCATCTGTTAAACCACATGTAGGAAAAGCCTACTTCAGCACTTGTAACGAAATTGGTATCATGTTCCTCCTGTGGCTTAGCTGCTGCCTTAGCAGTGAATCCTCCTGTCCTGGTAGAGAATTACTTTTTTTTTTTTAACTTGTTTTTTTTCTTGTTTTTCTTGTTTTTGACAGAGAGAGAGAGAACGAAAGATACAGAGACAGAGAGAGAACTGAACAGGGGAACTCCCCAGTTCAGCACATGGGTCTGCATGGGCCAGGGCCGGGATTTGATCCTTGGTCCCCGGCGCTGCAAAGTGAGTGCTTAACCCACTGAGCCATCCCAGCTTCCCCGAGAATTACTTTTTTGAATGAAAGTTCTAATAATCATTTATACAGAGATGGCTTTACTACTTACCAAGCACCTTTGATATTTTTCTATTCTGTTAATGCTTGTCACAAGCTACTACCTTTTGAACACACTGAATCCTAGCCTTCAAATGGATAAATAAGGGTGTAGTCCATATAGGAAAATGTTTCTATATCCATCAATTTAACAGTCTGCTTTCATACACATGATTCCTGAAGTTCTTATTGTAAAAAAGAAAACGTTTTACACAGGAAGAAAGTAGAAAAATTCCAGAAATGGTCAATCCATAAGCCCCATCACCACTTTCATGCCTTATGCTTTCCTCTCAACTGCTTCTTACCATGATTTCTATCAGCATGATTTTCCCATCCACATCATCCACTGAGTTTAAAATTTTTATTTATTTTTGACAGAGAGAGAGAGAGAGAGATACAGAGACAGAGAGAGAACTGAACTGGGGGAGCTCCCAGCCCAGCACATGGGTCCACACGGGCCGGGGCCGGGATTCAATCCTCGGTCCCCAGCGCCACAAAGTGAGTGCTTAACCCACTGAGCCATTCCGGCTTCCCCCCATCCACTGAGTTTAGTGTTGTAACTGGTGGCACCTTTCAGTATCCCAGCAAAATTGTTCTTTCAGGACCCTTTCCTATTACAGGTAACTTACTTGAAAAATCTCTTATACTTTTGTAATGTAGCTCTAAACTCCCACAAAGGAGTCAAACTGTGATCTATAAACCCACTGAGGGGAAGCCGGGATGGCTCAGTGGGTTAAGTGCTCACTTTGCAGCGCTGGGGATTGAGGATCGAATCCCGGCCCCAGCCCATGCGGACCCATGTGCTGAACTGGGAGCTCCCCCAGTTCAGTTCTCTCTCTCTCTCTCTCTCTCTCTCTCTCTCTCTCTCTCTCTCTGTCAAAAATAAATAAATAAATAAAATATATTATAAACCCACTGAATATATTTATTGAACACAAACTGTCAGGCAGTGGTGTGCTGGGAGTGGTGATAAAGCTGAACAATATGATAATGCTCTTCCACATGAACAGTGCATCCAGATGGGAGAAAACACCAAAAAAAATAGGATGTAGTATGTCAGATGGTACTATGTGTTGTGTAAAAACAGAACTGAGTGTTCACTTTGGCAGCACATATACTAAAATGAAATCACTGCCAGAGACATCATCGAGATGGTGGTGTGAGAGGAGCTCTTGAAACCTTTCCTGGAAAGACAACAATTTTAACAACTAAAATCCAGCAAGAGAATCCCTAAGTAGCACATAGCCTGGGCTGAGGGACCCAAGAAAATTCCTAAAGCTGGAGAAACAGAGGCAAGTGAGAGAGAAAAAATGGGAGCAGTGCAGACACTCGTCGCGGAGCATGACCTGGAGACCCTCCCAGTGACTGACCCAGAGCCTGTCCTGAGTCCAGCAGAGGAGAGACTGACGGAAGAGGGAGCGTGGGGGTGCTGGTTGAGGTGCAAAATGACTCTGAAGAGAGGCCTGGAAGGACAGGCGTAGGTGCAGGCACAGCTGACGGTGGTGAGAGGCCCCAAAGGGAGTGCGGAGGAAGCAGCTGGGGCGCGGTGGGGGCGGCCAGAGGGCAGGGCAGGAGTCCAAACCAAGGCACCAGCAGCGGCCGGAGATCGGTGCGGGTGACCGGAGTGAGGATCTGCCTGCCAGTGCTTGAGTCCGGCGGCTGGAGTTGGAGTACCATGGATTGTGAGGCCGGCAACTGGATTCAGAGGCAGATGTTCCAGTGGCTAGAGTGCCGACACCAGGATTGTGTTGGTAGCTGAGCCGCAGACTGGCCCTCAGTGAAGTGAGGCCCCATCCAGAGCACTGCGTGGCCTTGGACACAGAGCCTGGCTGCTTCCCCTTGTTGTCTCCCAGGGCTTGCCCACAGGCATTGCCCCTGGCGGGCCTTCAGTGAGCTGCTGCTGGGAAGCTGCCATTACCCTGTGACACAAGCAGACCTACGCCTTCCCCAACAAACCCTACCCCCACTCTTCCACTGAAGCTAGCAGAGGGAAACTGCCATTACCCTGTGACACAAACAAACCTGTGCCTTTCTGAACAAGCCCCACCCCCACCTGTCCCGCTGAAGCCAACAGAGGGATCTAGGTGCTGCAGCTTCTGACAACAGTAGGATCTTGGAGTCATAGAATATCATCACCTACCCTACCTTCCCAAAAAGGACGCATACAGAGACCAGGGCAACTTAAAGAGAAGCCCACCTTCCAGGAAGTCTCCTGCTTGAGTAAACAAAATAAATAAGAGAAAATATTATAAGACACTAACACCAGCTAGGAAGTAAAAGAAAGATACCGTGTTTCTTTTCTACCATCTACCAAGGGAAAAGTCCTCATGTCCAGGAAATGAAATACTCCAACAGTGATGAATACCCCTTTGAACAAAGGATCTCAGAAAGAAAGAGAAAAATCTCCAGAAAAGGAACTTGAATATGTGGAATTATATGACCTAAATGACAGAATTCAACGTTGCAATTATGAAAATTCTCAGATGAGAGAAAGCTGCCAGAGTACACAGAAGGAGCTACCAGTAATTGACCTCAGAAAAAAATGGAATCTATGAAAATGATGCAAATAGAAATTCTGGAGGTAACACAATAAAAGAAATGAAAACTAAAATAGCTCGCATAGGAAGAAGAGCTGGCTAGATTGAGAAAAGAATTAGTGAAATCAAAGACAAAAATATGGAAATGTCACAGAAGGAAGAAGAAAGAGACGTAAAAGCTAAAAGAAAGGAAAGATATTTACAAGAACTATCTGACTCCATTAAAAAATATAATAGAATAATAGGTATTCCAGAGGGAGCACAGGACAAGATGGGCACAGAGAATTTACTCCAACAAATAGTAGATGAGAACTTCCCAAATTGATGCTAAGAACTGGAACCCCAAATTCAAGAAGAAAACAGGACCCCTAGCTACTCTAATTCTAACAGACCCTCTCCAAGGCACATTATACTGAAGTTGTCAAAGGTCAAAGAAAAAGAAAGAATCCTCAAGGCAGCCAGAAGAAAGAACACCCATAACCTATAAAGGAAAGCCCATCAGACTATCATCAGATTTCTCAACAGAAACTCTACAAGCCAGAAGGGAATGGAACAAAGTATTCAAAATATTAAAGGAGAAAAATTACCAGCGAAGAACCTTATACCCAGCAAAGTTATACTTTAGATTTGAAGGAGAAATAAAGACCTTTTCAGATATACAAAAACTGAAGGAATTCTCCAGCAGAAGGCCAGCATTTAAAGAAATACTGAAGAAGGCAATTGGACCTAAAACAAAAAGTAAAAGTAAATAGAGGTAAACTGGAACAACAAAAATATAAAAAGGGGAGGAAGTAAAGACTTAAGTGTCCAAAGAGAATTGAGATAAGAAACATCCTTAAGAAAAGGAACCACTGCATATGTGAAATATTCTTTTATATAAAGTTCATGGTAATCACTCAGAAAGAACTTAGAACAGGAACACATAACAATAAAAGAAGAGAATACAGAAAAAACAGTCATAAACACCATCAAACTAGAGTAATAAATGGAAAGAAAAATGCAATGAAGCAATTAAAAAAATAAAGAACAACCTGAAAATAAAAGATAAAATGAATATAGGAAATTCTCATATATCAATCATCACCTTAAATGTAAAAAGACACAGAGTAGCAAACTGGATGAAAGAACAAACACCCACCTTATGGTGTCTACAAGAGACACACCTCAGCCACAAGGACAAAGACAGACTCAAGGTGAAAGGGTGGAAAAAAATACTCCAAACAAATGGCATCCAGAGAAAAGCAGATGTAGCCATACTGATATTTCACAAAGCAGACTTCAGGATCAAAAAGATGATAAGAGATAAAGATGGACATTTCATGATAAAGGGGACAATACAAGAAGATAATACACTCATTAATATATATGCCCCCAACTAAGAAGCACCAAAATTTACAAAGCAACTACTAACATCTAAAAAAAGAAACTGACAAAAACATAATTATAGTAGGGGATTTAAACACCCCATTGACAGCCATGGACAGATCGTCCAAACAGAAAATAAACAACTATCAGCTTTAAATGATACATTACAGCAACTGGACATAATTGACATTTACAGGACACTTCATCCTAAAACACAGGACTATACATTCTTTTCTGGTGCACATGGAACATTCTCAAAGATAGACCACATGATGGGACACAAAGCTAGCCTCCGCAAATTTAAGAAGATCAAAATCATACCAAGTGTGTTCTTTGATCACAGAGCTTTGAAATTAGAGATCAACTACACAAAGAAAGCAGTAAAAACCACATATATATGGAGATTAAACAACATGTTATTAAAAAATGACTGGATCAAAGAAGAAATAAAAGAAGAGATTAAAAAATACATCGAAACAAATGACAATAAAAAGACAACATACCAAAATTACTGGGATACAGAAAAAGCAGTAATAAGAGGGAAATTTATATCACTACAGGCTTTTCTCAAGAAACAAGAAAAATCACAAGTAAATCTAATTTCTCATCTTCAAGAACTAGAAAAAGAAGAACAAAAAACACCCAAATCCAGTGGAAAGAAGGAAACCATAAAAATTAAAGCAGGACAAATTGAATTGGGAGAATAAAAAATAAATAAATAAAACAATAGAAAAATTAATATAACAAATAGCTGATTCTTCAAAAAAATTAATAAAATTGACAAAGCCCTGGCTAGACTCACCACGGGAAAAAGAGAAAACACACAAATAATCCAAATTAGAAATGAAAGGGGAGATTACAACTGATACCACAGAAATACAAAGATCATACAAAAACACTATGAAGGACTATATGCCACGAAATTCTGCAACCTAGAAGAAATGGACAAGTATTTAGACAAATATAGTCTACCTAGACTGAATCAAGAAGAACTGGATAACCTAAACAAACCAATCAACAGTAAGGAAATTGAAACAGTCATCCAAAATCTTTTCAAAAGCAAGAGTCCAGGACCAGATGGTCCCACTAAAGAGTTTTACCGGGCATTCAAAGAGGAACTAACATCTATTTCTCTCAAACTTTTTCTAAAAATTGAAGAAGAGGCAATATTTTCCAACTCCTTCTATGATGCCAACATTACCCTAACACCAAAACCTGGCAAGGACATCACACAAAAAAGAAAACTATAGACCAATATCTCTGATGAATACCAATGCAAAAATCCTGAACAAAGTACTACAAAATAGAATACAACAGTGCATTAAAAAGATTATACATCACGATCAGATGGGATTCATCCCAGGGGCACAAGGATGGTTGAACACATACAAATTGATCAATGTGATACACCACATAAACCAAATTAAAGATTAAAACCATATGATTATATCAATTGATGCAGAACAAGCATTCGACAACATACAACTTTCATTTATGATCAAAACACTTAATAAAATGGGTATAGGAGATCCAAGATGGCGACATGAGTGGAGAACGCCGATAACTGCCTGGGAAGGGCCTTGTGAACAGAGGGGAATCCACAGGGGAAACCCTGAGAAGAAACCTCAACTAAGAGAACCACACAACGCAGAACAACACACAAAGGTTAGAGAAAAAAGGGGAGAGTGAGAGAGGAAAAGGGAAGCAGCGGTTTGGGGACAGAGACTCGGAGCGCGGCGCAGGGCTGGCAAAAACAAAGGGGGATTGGGGACTACTGTCAAAGTGGAGCTGGATCTAGGGCGGGCTGGAAGCCGAGACCTAGGGAGCGTGGAATCCCCACCAGACTGTGGACAATTTAACATCCGAACTCAAGGGACAGCACACAGTGCCCTAATCAGATCACAAAGGCTAAAGTGGAACAGGGACTGTGGAGCAGGGCGGCTGCACTTCCCGGCAGGCGGGGTGCAAGCAGGGCACCAGCCCACAACAGCTCAGCACCCCTGATTTACGGAGGAGATAGACTGTGAGGGAGCGCCTTCTGAAGACAGGGCTCTTGGAGTGAGGGCTGGTGCTTGAGTGGGCATAGCTGCATTGGACGTGCTTAGAGTGAATCCGGCGGTCTCAACAGAGCCGGGAGCATAGAGTGGCTGCCGCCTGAGCTACAGCCTGTGTTCACAGGGCTTTCGGTGCCCCACCCACCGGGCCTCCGCGGCGCCGCTGCCAGTGTGCAACTGGGCTTTCAGCGCCCTGCCCACCGGGCCAATGCTACACTGCTGCTTGCATGCCAATGCGCAGTTGGGCTTTTGGTGCCCCACTCATCAGGCCGATGAGGCGCCGATGCCTACGCAAGTGCGCGGCTGGGCTTTCGGCGCCCTGCCCACTGGGCCGCTGCACAGCGCTGCATACACACACCCGGGCTTTTGGTGCCCCGCCCACCAAGCCGCCATGGTGCCGCTGCCTAATCGCTGGTGCACTACAGGGCTTTTGGTGCCCTGCTCGCCAGGCCGCCACAGCGCCACTACCTGCGCGCGGAACCGGCTTTCGGTGCCCTGCCCACCAGGTCGCTGCAGCGCTGCTGCCTGCTCACGAGCGTGCAGCTGAGCTTTTGGCTTCCCGCCCACCGGGCCTCTGAGGCGTTGCAGACCGCGTGCGCAACTGGGCTGCCAGCCGGGTCTCCGCAGTGTCATTGCCTGTGCGCGGGACTGCGTGGCCAACCAGGACCTCTGCCAAGCCCCAGCCCATCCAAGTGCTGCCCTGCGGGCGTGGCTTACAGATACAATTGAAGGAGGGGCAGCCAGGAGGAGGAAAGACTAGAGCTCCTGCGCCCTGCCCACACTGAACCACCAGCCCACCTGCTGAAAGAGGAATCTGCTATTGTGTCTCAGGCCCACCCTAGCTCCTACTCACATGCTCCCACCCCTGGCTACACCTTTACTACCCTGCTATCTCACAGCTAAGACAGCAACCTGAAGTGCCCCAGGACACAGAAGCTGTCTGCTTCCCCCAACCCTCTCCCAAAATCTCCTTCTCCCACAACTGAGCCCAAAAGAAAAAATAAAGAGAAGCCCATCTGATAGGCAAACCCCCAGAGGGAAAACAGACTCATCATGCGTAAAGCAAAAAGAATCACATCAACCACAATGCACACCTCAGAATCCAAAGCCCCTCCAGAAGATGAGGGGCAGTCTTTAGTAAAGGACCTTGCACACTTGGAATCAAATCTAAGTGAAAGAGAATTCAGGGCTGCATTAATCAAGACACTCAGAGAGCTCACTCAATGCTGGCAAAGTACCCAGACACAGTTAAATGACCTCAACAAGAAATTTTCTGAGCAAAATGAGTACTTTACCAACAAAATTGAGAAGCTAGAGCAGAACTAAAAGGAACTCCTTGAAATGAAAGGCATCATGGGAGAGCTGAAAAAAGAACTG
>PVKE010012771.1:0-15958 GCA_004027555.1 Craseonycteris thonglongyai
TAGGGTTAGGATTGTTAGGGTTACAGTTAGGTTTAGGTTCAAGGTGAGGGTTGGGGCTTGGGTGAAAGCTAAAGTTGGGGTTTGAGTTTTTGTTTGGGTTGGAGTTGCAGGTAGAGTTGGGGTTGGGGGTAGGGTGGAGGTGGGGGGGGGGGTGGGGGGGGGGGGGGGGGGAAGGCCCAGAGCAGTTTCCATAGCTGTACATCAACACTTGTGACAATTTTATTTCACACAGGTGGATGTGGAGCCACATGAGGTGGGAACCAAACTGGGGGCCTCCTACATGGTAGGCAAGAACCTTCACCACTATCTCTGTGGTTACCAGTTATGTCACAGTTCCAACATATGGGTTTGCATGGGTCGGGGTCAGGAGTTGAACCCCAGACCTTGCAGTTACAAGGCAAGCGCTCAACCTGTTAAGCTATCCTGGCATCCTGATAGGATCGTTAAAGATATTAGTTAAAGTCATTAGAGTGGGCCCTAATTCAGTATGACTGGTGTCCTTATACTAAGAAGAGGAAGAAATAACAAGAATGTGCCTTCACAGAAGTCTGCCATGTGAAGAGACAGCAAGAAATGGCCATTTGCGGGCCAAGGAGAGAGGCCTCAGGAGAAAGCCAGCCTCTGACACCTTGACCGTGGATTTCCACTGAACGAAAACAAATCTCTGTGGTTTAAGCCATTCAGTCTGTGGTATTTCGTTATAGTAAACCTAGAAAACTAATACATCATTTTTTCTTTTTTTTAACCAGACTGTCAGCTCGTGAATTCTAATCTGTCTTTTCATGTTAAATCAAAAATGTTTTAGAAGACCTTTTTAAAGGATTGCCATACGAACTCACTAACATTGGATCTTGGTCATAGTGTATGATTCCTTTTATCCATTTTTGAATTTGATTTGCTAATATTTTGTTGAAAAGTGTTGCATCTCTGTTCATAAGGGATATTGATCTGTAGTTCCCTTTCCTTGTAATGTCTTTGTCTGGTTTTTATACTAGGGTAACACTGGCCTCATAGACTTAATTAGGGAGTATTTCCTCTGCTTCTATTCTCTGAAAGTGATTATAGCGAGTTGGCATATTTACTCCTTAAAGATTTCATAGAATTCACTGGTGAACCCACCTGGGCCTGGCACCTTCTGATTTGAAAGGTTATTAATTATTGATTCAACTTCTCTAATAAACAGGCTTATTCGGATCATCTATTTCTTCTGTGAGTTTTGGCATATTGTGTTTTCAAAGAATTGGTCCATTTCATCTAGGCTAACAAATTTATAGGCATGGATTTGTTCAAAGATGAGGTTTTTATAGAGATTAAAATAATCCAAATATGGTCATCCCTGGAGAGGCAGAGAGGAGAGGCAGCCTAATTTGGTTTGGCAGCCTGGCATTGTGGGCACTTACTAAATGTTAGGTAAGTGGGTGAATGTACGAAATACTTCTCAGTGCAGATACATTCCTTGTCAGCTGTTTGTATTTTTTTTTTGCTTGCACCAGTGTTACACAGTTTTAGAACAAATACGGCAACATTTTTCTGTCTTATTTTCTTGCTTCAAAATATAGAAAACTGTCCATTCAAAGATCTGACAGATACACAATTCTGTATCTGGTGGTTTTCCTACCATACATTTATATCTGAATATTTACTTCAGCTGGAGTTAATTTCAGTGTGTGGCAACAGAAATCACATTTCCTGTGTAGGGAAACTAAATATTATTTCCTTATTACATGTTGTGAGAAAAATCATGAATTTTATGTAGTGTTAGCAAAGTTCTATGAAACAATATGTTTTCTTTTTGTCATTAAATGTTCATGTTGCTTCTGTACACTTTTTAATGGCCATCTGCTATGAACTGAATTGGGTTCTTAAAATTTATACCTTGAAGCCCTAACCTCGAATGTGATGCTCTTTGGAGATGGGACCTTTGGGAAATAAAGGTTAGATGGGGTCATGAGGGTGGCACTGTCCTCATGGGATTAGGGCCCTTATAAGAAGAGACACTGTAGAGCTTGCTGTCTCTCACCACCATGGTGGGGGTGTGGGGAGAGTAGGAAGATGGCCATCTGCAAGCCAGGAGGAAAACCCTCACCAGAACCAGTGATGCTGGCAACCTGATCTCAAATTTCCAGCCTCCAGAACTGTGAGAAAATACATCCCTGTTGGTTAAACCATCTAGTTGATGTTTATCTCATTATGGGCTGTGCTATTTTACCCGGTCCCATAGCAATCGGTTCTTCTTCTGACCAAAGCAGCTCTATTCCCATTTGGGATCAGTTCATGTGGTTGGCAAGGAGCTGATCTCTTCTTTGGCTCTAGGAATGGTCAGGAGCTCATGGTAGAAAAGTGACATTTGCCCCTATTGGGCAAAAGATGCCCTTTTCTGTCTGGAGTTGCTAGACTAGTACAAAGAACATTAGAATTGATCCAGGCAAAATTTTGTCATCCCTTGGAGGATTTTGCCTGGGACTAAAGCTAACATAATGATAGCTGGACTAAGAGACAGATTTCTGAGATATCATTTGAGCACCTGGATTCAATAATATGTGAGTCTTCTCTTGGACTTTTTCCATTTCAAGAGCCAACAGCTTTTTCTATTTAGTGGAGTCAGTTGCCATTGGAATTAGTTGACTCAAAAATGTCCTCATTAATACAACTCAGGTTGATCTTGTAAACTGTAATTCATTACAACTAATTTGATTTGCATTTAGTTGATACAGATCCCAGAGGTGAAGCCCAGATGTTTTGTTTTTGCAGCCACTCTCAGTGATGATCAGAGGTGATACTGCTGGGTAGCATAGACCAATTGGATTAGGCATTTCTGAATTAACATGGCCAAGGCAGGATTCCTAATTTTCATTCCAAACTGATTCCTTCCACTAACATTCCCCAGCTCAATTAATCACATTTATAGTCATCTAGACTTCTCAAGTATCACTGCGGGTCATTATTTATTTTTTCTCTGTTTTTAGGCTTCACATCTAATCTATTAGAAAATCCTTGACAACTCACCTCCAAAGCTCATCACAAATCCTTCTTCCTTTAATTCGTTCTCATCTCTTGTTTGTATTTCTGCAAATCCTTCCAAGTTTTCTTCCTGCTACCACAATGCGTCTTGCAAGAACAATCACAGTGGTCTCTAATATTCACATCAAAGCTGAGGCCTCTCCCTGCCCAGACCCCTCCCCACCCCATGGCTTCCTATTGTCCTAAAGATACCATCTAGACTCTGGACCATACCTGCAACGTCTCACCTGACGTGCCAGCTGATTATGTCTTGAAATCTGTTACACCACTGCCTCCCCTGCTTGGTATGTTCATCAGTGTGTTACATGGCTCTTGAGAGGTTAGCCCAAAGTTGTTGTGATACATCAAAAACTGATATCTAAAGTGATGCATAACTGCTGTACATGGTCTATATTTCACCTGATGTCAAATCCATTGGAGATTTCTAGACCACAACAATAATGATTTGTACAACCTTTCAAAGATCCCTGGGACTTTCTATTTTATCTCAGCAAATATAGTATCTATAGTTAGACATGAGTGTGTTATTGTTGTTATTGTCAAGGAAGCACAATAAAATTGACGTAGGCTTTAACTTATCCAAGATGATAATGACTAGTAAGCTACCTAAAGCCTCTTGTGTCTGGTTCATGGATTTTCTGTTACTTTCTGACAATAATTAGATTTAGGCCAGAATGACTCTGTGCCTATAAACTTTTATCAGAATAGAAAATGTCAAACCAAAATTAACTCAAAGTGGATTAAGAACCTCCACATAAGATCCGAAACTATAAAATTCATAGAAGGAGGCATCGGCACTAAACTTATAGACTTTGGGCTAGAGAGCACTTTATGAACTTGACCCCAAAGGCAAGGGAAGTAAAAGCAAAAATAAATGAATGGGACTCTATCAAACTAAAAAGCTTCTACACAGCAAAGGACACCGTCAACAAAGTAAAAAGGAAACCAACCGAATGGGAGAAAATATTTGCAAACAATGCCTCTAATAAGGGGCTAATATCTAAAATATATAAAGAACTCATACAACTCAACAACAACAAAACTGAAGGATCTAATTAAAAAATGGGCAGAAGGCCTAAATAGGCACTTCTCTCATGAAGACATACAAACAGCCAACAGATATATGAAAAAATGCTCCACTTCACTAGCAATTAGGGAGATGCAAATTAAAACCACAATGAGATACCATCTCACACCTGTTAGAATGGCTATCATCAACAAGACAAGGGATAACAAGTGCTGGAGAGGCTGTGGACAAAAAGGAACCCTCATACACTGCTGGTGGGAATGTAAACTGGTACAACCACTATGGAAGGCAGTGTGGAGATTCCTCAAAAAATTAGGAATGGAATTACCATATGACCCAGCCATCCCTCTACTGGGTATCTACGCAAAAAACCTGAAAACCTTAATTCATAAAGATATACCGGTATGTACCGCAATGTTCATCGCAGCACTGTTCATGGTGGCCAAGTCATGGAATCAACCAAAGTGTCCTCTGCTAGATGACTGGATAAAGAAGTTGTGGTACATTTATACAGTGGAGTACTACTCAGCAATGAGAAAAGATGAAATACAACAATTTGTGACAACATAAATGGACCTTGAAAACATCTTATTAAGCGAAATAAGTCAGAATGAAAGAATCAAGAAACATATAACATCACTTATAGGTGGAATATAAAACTGAAAGGAACAAAAAAACAAAGACTCATGGACACAGTCAATAGTTTAGTGGTTACCTGAGGGTGAGGGGGGAGGTGGGTGGTAGAGATGGGTTGGGGAGAATAGGGAGGGGGAATTGGGCGTACAGTGAAGGAAGGTGAGCTGATTCTGGGCTTTGAGCACATGTGCTGTATAGACAATGTAATGTAGAATTGTACACCTGGAAACAATGTAATTGATATCAATTAATGTCACCCCAATAAATAATAACAAAAAGGGATTTCTTTCAAGAGCTGCATGAACCAAGTTTACAAATATGATGACAATATTTCTCAACGTACAGGTACTGCCTAGCCTGTGAAGGCAGACAGTGGCCTGCTCTGCACAGGGGACAAGCATGTAAGGAATTCTGTACCAATTAATATTTACATAGAAGACATCAACAAAGGGATGTGTAAAATTTGGGAAGAGTCAGGCATCTTACTCATTACAACAAGAAATGAAATTTGCAGTAGTCTTCTTAACAATGTACTTGCACGGGGTTTGGTGGATGCAAACCTGCCGTGTGTCCTACCTTTCTAGGTGTCTGGAAACGTATTGCTTCAAAGCTCTAGTCTCATTTCAGATGAGCAATAATAACAAAAGGGAGGCAAAGGTGGGAGGCTCCAGGAGGCTATTAGCAGCCAGGGGCTCACTGCCTTTTCTGCAAATTACTTGGAGCTGCATGCTCCCAAAGGAGATCCTGTTTCTGTTTATTTAAAAATATGTAAGTATATAAATCCCACCAGACCAAGTGAACAAAATGTCTGTGGCTGGACCACTTAGAAAAGCAAACTCTTTGCTGCAGAGGTTGTTAAAACTGTGCTATAAATTCTCGGTGACCATTGTTTCTTTTTTCTTCCTCCCTGAAAACCCCTGAACAAATGAAAATATTTTGACATTGCATATATCAACTTTACTGTGGCTACAAGTCTTAATCTCTTGAGTCAGTGAGTTGAGGGGGGTGGGGGCAGGAATGGGGCTTGTAGTGGATATACTGGCAGGCCCTACACTCTGAACAGGGCTTTGGGGAAGTTCTGTGATTAGGATGAAAAGAGTCCACCTCCTCATTGCAGAGAAAGCAGGAAGGCAGAGGCTGGGCAGCCTCAGTATGCTCACATTGGCACTGGGCCCGGATGGAGGGAGGTTGCACATCAGGAAGACGATGGGCATAGGTGGGCAAGACCCTCGTCTGGGTCGTGGTGGGAAAATGATGAGGGAGGCAGGCAGAGATTCTCTCCAGATTATAAATAACTTGCCTTCTGGAATTCTGATGTATCCCTCTTAAACCTGCCTGCTCCCTCTTTCTTGACAGGGAAGCAAGGCTGGGTGTGGTGCTTTGATTGGCAGGGAATTTACCAACTACTCAAGGAAGAGCTACTTAAGCTGAGATGCACAATAAGTAGTAGTTTGGTGCCTAGAACTGGGTAGACCGATCATAGAATCTGCAATATTCTTTCATTCTGTGTACATTCCTCCTCCTGAAAGCGTCTTTCTTGGGTCTCATTCCCCAGATTTGGGGTGCCTTTAGGTAAATTCCAGAGCAAGGCCATCTCCAGAGCTAGGAAGGGCCTGGGCCAGAAGGCAGGTTGTCAGACAAGGCACTCAAGTACAGCATAAATCCCCTTTGATGTCCGGATGGATTCTGAGCCAGGGGGCTGTTACAATTCAGATCGAATGGCTCCAACTTTAATAAAAACTACAGATAAGGATGAAACACAGCAAGGCCTGGTGACAGTCTCACTGTTACCTGATGTCACTGGTATTACTGCTCCCAGGGACTTTTCCAGGCCTGAGTCATTCCTGCTGAGGCACTCAACCCAGCATGTGGGGAGCAGGTTCATGGGATGGACACAGAGATTCCCCCCCGGTTCTCTCCACTGACCTCAGGTGGCAGGCTCAGAGCATGAGGAGGGGCCAGAGCAGAAGAGCACGAGGGTTTGCGGGGAGGAGGACCACAGCTGTGGCGGGCTCCTGGAGGGAACTGGGTACCAAGGAGGAGGGTCTTAGAACTAAGGGCTGCTGATGAGCTGTTACCCTCCCAAGCTGGAGTCAAGAGCTTTCCCAGCTGGCCCTGCTCACAGGAAGGAGGGGTCTCTCAGTCCCCATCTGTCTCTATGGACTATGGGAATGCTCAGCTGCTCATTCTTCCCTAAGTGGGTCGTCACATTCTCGCATCAGATCAGGCCTTTGCTCAGACTGTGAATGGTTTCAATCCTGTTCACTTCTGCAGACCCGCTGGCCACCTTCTCCATCCCGCATGGACTACATTACAGTGCGTTTCCTTACCCCTTGGCTTCCAGATGGCTTTGGCCAAGGGGACGCCCCCTGAAGGAGATTGGAGGGAGGAGAATGAGATCAGACCATGCGTTTATCACTCCCACCCTGCGAGGTCACCTTGGACTGGCTGTGTCACTCACTGTTTCTTTGCAGGTGTTCAGTTCCTTTTTAGGGGTTTTGGTACTTGCATGTTCTTTCTCACCTAGGCATGGTAATGGTGAAGCTTCTATAGCCCTGAGTGACTCCACTATCAACTGAGTTACTGTGGTTTCTCTCAGTTGTACCTTTACAAACCAAGACGCTCTCCTGAAATTATCCCATCTGCTCCCTGTGGGAAGTCTGATCCATACAAATGACCCTCCACTTCCTCCTGTCCTGATGAACGGTGACAGGTGCTTCAGGTTCTTAGTCAAGTGCTACCTTCTTTCTAGAGCACTTCCAAGCACCCCATCTTGCCACCACACACAGAATTCTTTGGCCAATGTGCTGACATCCCACAACACCGCCGCTCCCTCTGTAGAGTGCTTACCAGGCTCTGTGGGGATTGTTTGGGGCATATCTTGTTTATCTTTGCTCCTCACACCACACAGGCATGTAGCTTCCCTTCCTGTCTCTAGTGTTTTGCTTGCTGCCTGTTCCTCTTGTCAGTACACTAAGGCCAGCAGTCATGGGGATCTGGCAGGGTCACTGCGACATTGTATGGGATACACCATCTTCTTCCTAGAATAGATGCTTGTCACATATAACCCCTACAGTGCTCTGTATTGGTTTTCCACACTCCCTTGAAAATCCTGGTGTGATAATAGCTGTATATAATAATCAGGAGGCCAGAGGAGGTGGGCTTGCTGGATGGGACTTGAAGAAAAATTCTAACCCAATCTGTACGATGATTACTAAACCCAATCAAGTCATATCATATCAACCACTGTGTGTGATGTGCAGGGAACTGCAGTCACCTGAATAGGACACCATGACTTTCAGGTCACAGTTTTAGAAAGTTTACGAAGAGCTTTGGAGGAAGTGTGAGCAGAGATAAAACACAGTTCTTATTTTGAGCCTCCCAGTAATAATCACTCCTTGGGTCATAGTAATACCAGCTCAAGAAGTCACAGAACCTCCCCTTTCCTTCTTCACTTCCTTTCTGGATTCTTCCTGACAGCAGATGTCTGCAAGCTAAAATGCCCAGGTTTAGAGCGAATCAAAATCCCTCTTTCCTCCTCAGACTTGTCTCATGACAAGCAGAGATGCAGGAAGCCAGGTATGGCTCACTGTAAGCTGCTAACCTGTGACTTAATGTGCTTATCACAAGAGTGCGGGGCTTGCCTCGCAAGCACCCAGGTGGTAGGGGCAGCTGTCTAAGGCTTCTTGCCACCGTCTACTGTCTTCTATCTGATAGCCCTGCACTTTGGAGGCCCTAGTGGAGACTGATCAGTCTGCCAGCTGGAATCCTCCTGGAGACAGCACACAGACCAAGGAACCCTGATCCACGGACCCTGAGTCATTGGTCTGATAACAAGACCGAGAACACCAAGAGCGGAGGCATGAGTTCCGCTCACACCTCATGTACACAGTGAATATCATCATTTATCCTCTCAGGCTGCTTCTTTGTAAACTCCACTCATCTTTCTTTCTTTGGACTTTTTGATGAAACATGCTGTCAGTGGGGCAATTTGATGTCCAAGGGAGGATGCCATTGGTGAGGCAGTTTTCTTTTTGGAGTAGTTGGAGTAGAAAACTCTTTTATGCTTGAAAACCCTTCGATTGTTTTTTCCACCATGGCTGTCATCTGGAAGCTGGCAGGTTGTGTTAACCTTTCTGGCCCCGTGTTTCTCCATCTGCATTGCTCTCAGTCCCTGCGCACAGCTTTGGATTCCACAGGCACCGGGGGTGAGGCCTGGGGCAGCCGGGCTCTCTGGATGCCTGAGAGAGGGACGCCTTGATCTCCTGGTTCCAGGGTGCCTGCTGCATATGCAGTGACTAGGGACTGAAGAGTGTCAGGGCAGAACACCAACAGAGGGGTGACAGAAATGCAGAACAGACTCAAAGCAGTCTTACGCCAAGTCAATTGAAATTTATGACTCTGATGAGTGGATTTGAAATCATTTACAATGAACCTACTATGTGCCTGGCACCATGTTAAGCATCATAGGTAGAATTCACTATGACTTCTTGTCTTCACGAAGTTCAAGTCTAATCGGGGAGACAGATATACACACTGAGTAAGCACAGGCTACTGCAGGAACAAAAAGGAGGGTCTCCTGAATCTGGGTTTGGCGGCCGATCTGGCCCAAACCCCACCCACTGACTTGCAGGGCTACTGGTAGGACAAGGTAGATGTGGGCCATCAGGTGGGTTGTCTTATCCTCTTCCCTGTCATCCACTTAGTTTTAAGTCCCAGGAGATACCTACTCTGAGGATGACAAAATGAAAGCTTCCAGAAGCATCTTCAGAAAGTATTGTCTGAGTGAAGACAAATACCTTAGGTAAGGGGTGTCCAACCTTTTGGCTTCCCTGGGCCACATTGGAAGATGAAGTGTTGTCTTGGGCCACAGATAAAATACACTCACACTCATGACAGCTGAAGAGCTAAAAAGCAACGATTGCAAAAAGATAACCTCATAACGTTTTAAGAAAGTTTACGACTTTGTGTTAGGCTGCATTCAAAGCCATCCTGAGCTGCGTGTGGCCCGTGGGCCACAGGTTGGACAAGCTTGCCTTCAATGGTGACTTATTTAGTGAGGAGGCAATGGGTGCATGGGTTTCTGGGGGGCAGGGACAATGTTCTTTATGTTCGCAGTGCCCAGCATGATTCCCGGCACACAGGAAATCTGGTAACACAGTGAGTTACTTCATGGCTTCCTGAGTCAGGAGCTGAGTGATTGGGTTCGAGCTGGGTGGGTTTTGATCTGTTACTTATTCCGCATCTTGGTTACTTTTTCCTCATCTCAGTTCCTTCATCTATGAAATGAGAATTCATGCCTCAGGAGGTCCAAGGACTCTTCCTGCTTTGATATTTTCTCGGTCAATAAAATAACATAAAATAAAACACAAACCTACCCTTTGAGACAGGATGGCTGACAGTGGCCCGGAAGGGCAGACCAGGCCTCTGAAGGGCGGTGGTGGCCTCAGATCTGCTGTGAAGTGAGATCAAACCCGCCCTAAAGCCAGCGCATTTCACAGGGGAGAGTTGGAGGGTGATTGAACACTTCGAAGATGACATATTCAAGGTACGTTTCCATGAAGGGGGTCACATCCCTGTTACACCCAGAAGGACATTTTTGTGCCCCCAATGCTTCTTGTTTTTTTTGAGTTCTTTGGAATATTATAACTCCGGGAAGAAAAAAAGAAATGATGAAGGAAACTGCTTTCTGGGGGAATCTGGGTTCAGAGGCCCTGGGATAATTGGTGAATTTAATTGTTACAGTTGAAACAGGCCACAGATGGAAGTGGAATGTTATGTCCCTACTGGGTATGAGTATTGAACATATAGAATACTTCACGGCAATAGTGATTTACCTGGGAAAAGAAAGGGCCACAGACAGTCGCTTATTTACTAACCATGATCCTGGTTTCATGTGAAGGGACCCTATGTTGAGATTGGGGTGCGGAGGCTCTGAATGGAGGGACCAGTGTTATCCTCCAATATTTGTCCTCTAAACATGTCACCTAATATTCAGCCTAGAATATTCACTTGAATTTTTGCTGATGTTTGTGGATCTCTGGAAGAGAAAAAGAATCATAGCTCAGGGACAATTTCCTTCCCCCCCCCCCCCCCCCATATTTAGGCATGTAGTATTTCTCAGAGTGTCCTGTGGTATTTCTCAATGTGTCCTGAGAGGTGACCAGTATATAAGTTTTGCTACAAATTAGGTGATGAGTGTAGTGAGAAAAACAAAAACAAACAAACAAAAAACCAGGCAGATCAATTAGCAAAATTAAAAAAAAAAATCACAAATTAGGACTTTCGCAGAGAGTGTACTAGATAGTAACCACCATAGGAGATGTAGTCATAAAAACATGTTGTTCAGTGACAGAAAATAACATTCCTAGAGACAGAATAGGTGCATAAAACAGAGAAGGCCTTTGGAAGGTATTGGAGTTCAGGACAGATTTTAGTCCAAAGCAACAGGAAGGTTAAGACAGAAGGCTATCTCCCACATGCATGGATCTGGAGCAGAAAGAAGATGCCCAGAAAAGCTGAATACATGAGCTGCTTTCATTATATTTCATAGCCAACACTATTATACTTTACTGACTGTCTTCTCCCCGCTGCCTGCTGCCTCCAGTCCTGATCCCAGACCCACATTAGGCTGAAGTAAAAACTAACCAGTTTCAACTTCCAAGGGTGTCAGATCAAAGATACTGACAGGTCATGGCAATATTTTTTTAAACTTATGGGTAGGAAAATTCTCTTTCTCAACACCCCTTGTTTTCAGAAATCTGAGTGCTTTGAAATTTTTTAGAAAGGGAGGGGAGAAGTGAATGGTCTGTGAATCCACTGACTGTGGGGCTGTTCTGGAAGAGCTAGTTGCTTAGCATTAACGACATTCATGGGCACGTCACCTGTCAGTTCCTCCAGTATGAAGCTGTCATCTGCGCAGGACTGCCCCACCTCCACCCTGCCCAGTTACCCTAAAGGGGTTGTAGCTTGCTGGCTGGAATCTTTCTGTGCTGGAGGATTTGAGAAATGTGGGCTCCAGCTAAGCTCTGCAGGTCTGCAACATATCAATCCATTTCCATTTCAAGTGAAATGATTCCTTAAGATGGGAGGAAGGTTTTAGCTTTCAGATCAGGTAGTCATTAGCTAAGCTATTGTCCATCTGCTAACTGCAAACTTACTGACTTCAGTTGGGAAATAAAAATAAAAACCAGAGACGTTAAAGAGACCAGAATGAGTTTCCTGGGCTGCCAACCCTAAAAGATACCATCTGAATTAATAAATAATGAACAGAAGGGCTTTTACTTGGACTCAATTGCTTTGGCTGTTCCCAAACTTCCCTGTGAAACAAATGACCATTAACTTATATGCTGGTTGCCTCTCAGGACACATTGAGAAATACCACAGGAACACTAGATGGTGTCAGAAATCATGTTTGGTGTGAAATGAGTCTTATGATTTATTGCTTCTTGAGTTTCTTGCACTTACAAAAGTCTCTAAGTAGAGAGAAATGTAGAAATTCTTTCAGTAGGAGGTGTGTCCTGATTCAGATCAGTTAAATGAACATGTGGACACCATGATTCTACACAGGCCTGGAGGGGAGGTGAGGGGAATTGGGGAGTGGAGAGCAAGGCTGTTCTCTTGATGCTGTTTAATAGGTGCTACATAGTAGTCAAGACTTCCAAGTCTTGGACATATCTTCAAGCCTTCTTTCCTCCTCGGCAATATTGTAAAGCCCACTTTTGGAATTGTTTTGAAAAGTAAATAAATGAACATAAAGGTACATTGTTAAACCATGAAGTATAAGAGTATTCTTAAGTTTAAATCCAAGTCTTTTACACATTCTACTACCTCTGTTACATTTAGGAGGCATGAACATGTTTTCTGGAAATCAGGAATGTCTGGGTCTAGTAGAATACTGCCCTGATGAGAACATTGTCAGGAAAGAGAACATATTTCACAGAGGAAAAGAGGTTTCCTCATTCTACTTGATTTTACTTATTTTCTTTACTTTCCTTGTTTTAAAATTGCACCAAATGAATAAGACCGGAGCCATTATTCACCACTTTTATTTTTCTTGAATATAAGGGAGAGTACGATACCATGGTCTGTGATCCGAGAAACCCTGGCCAGGGCCAAGGGCAGTGACCATCCTTTTAAATGCCACCTGTTGGGAGTGAGTAGTTCCTGACCATAAAACTTCTCTTGGCTCAGGTCTGGGTGACCGTGAGAAGTCAGGGAGTGTGACATGAGCCTGCAAGGGGAAACCTACTGGCATTGACATAATTTGTACTTCAGTTTCCAGCCTATAAAATCAGAGCCATTCACTCATTCTTTATATTTGACACTTGGAGCAACATTTAAAAAGACATTTTAAGCTTGATTATGCTTAATTGTGTTCCTTTTATTTGGGAGAGCAACCATTTGAAGAATAAGAATGCTGGTGATGTCGACATTTTCTCTAGCGCTACTCTTCCTGGGAGCACAACCCACTTTACTGACAATGTCTCAGAACACACACACACACACACACACACACACACACACACACGTGTCTCCTATGATTGCCTTTCTCCCAAATGTCTTCTAGAAGAATTGAAATTGAAACCATTTCTGATAAATAGAAGAGTTCAAAAAATTCCCAAGCTCAGAATGAAAAGCATCTAGGTCTGATTTCTGGGCAGAAAAGAAAAATCACTGGACTCTTGTGAAAAAAAGAATATACTGTTCGCCTTCCTCTGAGCAACATGGATTTGCTGAACCAAGATGTGCCAAGGGTGCATGTACTTTAAGGACCGTCTTGAAACTGAGCCCAACCCAAGCTCATTTCAAAAGTCAACCAAATTTGCTGGTTTCTGACTTATGCATGTCATTAGAGTCAAAGAATGATGGGGAAGCAGGATTCTTATTTGCTAAATGAGAAGCTGTTAAATCCATGTAGTGAAAGATGTCAACTAAATTTATATGGGAGATAGTAAAATTGGGAATTGCAATCATTTAGGCATGAGCAATATTTTATGTTTATTATCTCTGTCTTTCTGAAAGAAATTTAAGAAAATTACATGATCTTCAAGACTGAGGGCAAGTATTATTGACTCACACTTTGGAAGGACATGTGGTTCAGTCCAACCTTCCTCTCAAGATCACACTTGAAAGGTCATTCTGTTTTAGTGTGAGCATATCCAATTACTATATACTCACCCCATTGCTTAGGTTAGAAGCTTCTTATATTAAACCCAAATTTGTTTCAGTATAACTTCTACCCACTGGTCCTAAACTCCACCCCATCTATACACAATTTTTTTTTTTCCTTACAAATGACAGCCTCTCAGGACTTTGAGGACAGCTCCTTTATCCTTTCCTGGGGAATCTTCTTTGGAGAAAACTGAAAATAAATTATGTTTTTACCTCCAATGCTTTAGATATATTTGGTGCATATTTGCAGAAGTCGGGACATCTGTTTCATGCTAAGGATGCCTCCTCCATCTTACTCTTTCTCCCGATGAGAGTAGGCTCTTAGACCTGGAAAAATGGCACATTCTCAGTCAACAGAGGTATTGCAATGTCTCACCATAGATTAAAAAAAAAAAAAAAAAAGCATTGCCCTTTTCTCCTGATTCTTCAATTTCCTAGGGTGGTATATGTTATTCCAGCTGTCTTGTATCCCGCTAGTGCCTGTTATTGGAATGGCCATGCAGGTTGCAACCCCGGAAACCAACTCCAGATTTTCTCTGATACCTGAAATGTAGCCAATACGGGGCGTTTCCTTCCCTTCTTAGTGGATAGAAATTGGAAGTGCCAGTGGAGCAGCCAAAGATGCCATCGATCAGCTCCAACTGGTTGATACACAAGTAGCCAGGCCCTGATTTTCTTGTTAGGCTTTTGGTTACTCAGAAAAAATAAAACAGTTCTTTTTTTTTTTTAAGATTTATTTTATTGTTTTTGACAGACAGAGACAGAGACGGAGAAGGGGGAGGGCGCAGAGCAGTCTCCACAGCTGCACATCATCAGATTTTGACATGGTTTCATTCCACACGGGTGGGCGGGGGCCGTTCAGGGCTGGAACCAGAGGCACAGCCCCTCAAGCCAGGAGCTGAACCGGGGGCCTCCCACATGGGAAGCTCACCCTGGTGAGAGCTGAACTGGGGGCCCACCCCACTTCAGTCTATGGATCCGCACTGGCTGGGACCGGGATTTGATCCTCGGACCCTGGGGCTGCAAAGCGAGCACTTAACCCACTGAGCCATCCCAGCTTCCTCAAAACTGTTCTTATTAAAGGCTGGCTGGAGGAGTTGGGTTCAGACACTAAAGGTCAGTGTGTTATTCCACAGCAGACCACCATCCTGACTTCCCCTGTTTGGGAGTGAGGGTCTGCCCTGGGGCCACCGTGCAAAGATCCTAATGGTTTACACATGCGCTGCTTTGTTTGATGTGCACAGTATTCCTATTGTAATATTTCTGGTGGGACAGACCTCCTATTTAAGCAATGAGTGGCTAGGATGTGTTTTCACATTCAGATCTTTATATATATATAAAAATGTGAACCCATGATTGCGGCGAGGGGAAGTCAAGGTTTTTTCCCTCTAACACCCTACCCTTTGCAAGTGCTTATGAGCTCATTTCTATCATTGGTCAATAATTTACATTGAAAAATTTCAGTAGACTAATGGTTAAAATTCAAATCTTGAAACCTAAAGGTTGAAGATTGATACTGTATTGAAGGTACACAGTGGAATCAGTACAGTTGGAAAAAGTCATTGATGTCAAAATGAGGGATTCTCTGGGCTAGTTATTAGATTTCTCATCCTTCTCAGGGTGCCTTTTGTGAATTTCTCCATTTTTCTTCTTCTGTCTTTGAGTTTGTCATAGCATGTAAGCATTATTATTATTTTTTGAAATCCTGAGGACTATCAGTTTTAAAATATCATTCCACTGAAAGTCTAAAATAAAATACTTGCTTCTTGGAAAGTTAACAAGTATATACTGTTTTCTGAGGGTACCATTTCCCTGTTTCCTATAGTTTCCTGGCATTTAGCTCTTTTGACTGTATGTGTCTGGCAAACATGAAAAATGGGAAAGATAATAAAACATAAGCCTCTGAAGAAGTGAAGAAAATATGACTTTTGTGGACATACTTGAGCTCCTTGATTACTTTACACTTCTGTACCACATGTTTAGGAAGAAATCTTGATGTGATATGACCACTGAGTTTTATTCACTTTTCTTGGTCAGTGTGTGGTTCACATAATCAAGAAACCTTTTGGGAAAAGCCGGGACGGCTCAGCGGGTTGAGCA
>PVKE010012771.1:16058-37777 GCA_004027555.1 Craseonycteris thonglongyai
AGGATCGAATCCCGGCTCCGGCCCAGGCAGGACCCACATGCTGAACTGGGGAGTTCCCACAGTTCGGTTCTCTAGCTGTCTCTGTCTCTGTCTCTCTCTCTATCTGTCAAAAGTAAAATAGAAATAAATATGCACTGAAGACAAAAAGATAATTTCTCTCTATAAATGTGAAAAGATAAAAAAAAAAAAAAAAAAGAAACCTTTCAATTCTGGATTTCTGGAGGTTGTCTGAACCCAGAGAAAAATGTTTACATAGGATGGGTAACTGGGTGGCAAGGCAGAAGACCATATGGTCCAACTCAATAGCTTGTTGTTTCTCTAAATATGCAAGCCTCTTTCAGATCCCTTATTTACAGTCTTACCTTCTCTTCAAACCAAACACAGTCTTTTGATCTTCCTGCAGTGTCTTCTACTCTGTTCCCTAGGAAAACTTTAAACATATTTAAATCTCAATTCCAATGCTTTGCTATGAAAGTTTTCTTCCTTTGTCAAGTAAATATATTTGCCACTTTACCTCTGTTTCCTGTGTGTTCAATACAACAGTAATCATACTGAATGTGGTTATTTACTTACATGCTGATATCTACTATATATATATATATACATGCATGCTGTCTGGACAAAATCCATCCATAAATGCATCTGTTTTTCTTAAAGGCCTGTCAAAATTCAAATTCTAATGTTTAGGAATCCACATATAATTTCTGTACATGTAGGATCTTTCTTATAAGTGACTGCCACTTCGTCCTATTCCCTAGTGGTCTATGGGCCTTAAATTGTTACCCATGTGTTTTCTCTCTTAGCTGATGGTATTCTGAACAATAGAGCGGCTCCTGTGTTCTGCCTTAAGAAAAAAGACTAATTAGTCTGAAATTACATTGTGTTTTCATTGGATGACTAATTTACATTTGAAACGTAATCAGCTGAATTATTGAGACTAAATGCATAGCATTTTTTTCATGCAGTCACAAGAAATCTCACCATGCTACAGAACGCGTTGAGAATGGGGCACTGTTCATTTTAGGTTTTCTCTGGTACAATATGCTATGTCCTAAATGGTGGAGGAGGTCATCTAGAGGAAGTGACCATTGGTTGACCTGTGTGTGGGCTGGACCCAGGCAATCAGAGGCTCTTTACTCCTCCCCCTGATCTTGGACTGTATGCCCCGCCCACCATTCCCACAATAAGAACCATTTTCAAGGATGCAGCTTGGAAAGAGCAATGTGTTGTGAGACCATCTGGACTGAATATGTGATATGTATTGAAAGTGACTGAACCCAGTTAAGGTCTCACTGTAAACTTTTAAGATTCTGGTGGGTGAATGTGGGAATCTACTTGTCCTGCTCCCAAGAGCCAAGCCCCCTATGTGAGTTCTGTTATTTACTAAGCCTGCCAATCAAAAGTGCCCCATTTCTTTCTTCCATTTCTCCTTGCCCTCTATGTGTGGGGGTGCAGTTTCAGATTTCACCCAAGAAGCTCCGGAGAGGGAGAAGCATCACTGAAATAGCAACGATGACCTTAAGTCCTTGCTTTTGTACCAACCCTTACACTTTATGTAGCCCCTTCAGGGTATAGTATTTTCAACTCAGGAGGACACTTTGTTGCAGGCAGTGGGCTTGGCACCTTCAGCACAAAGAATAAATAATACAAGATCGCTGCCCTTTAGAAGTCATAGTGAGGTTATAGAAAATGTCTTATAACAGCTTATAAAAGACACTCACACACACACATCCCCCAACACACATAGATATACAGGCACTCTGGGAAATACATTCTATCTACGTTTGATACCTAATGACCTTTATTACTTTCTAGTTCTGATAAGAACTCTGTGAGGCAGGTATATTGATTAGGCTCATGTTCAATATTGAATGACAGCTATCCCCAAACTAGAGGCTCAAGCACAATATGTATTTATTGCTTTTTAAAGTAAAAGCCAGGAAGTAGGGAGTCCAAGAAGAGACTAGTGATTCTCTGGTCATAGAGGAGGCAGAGTCCTTGCAGCTCTACTCCATGAAATTGTGAGATTGCGAACCTCATAGCGGTTAAAGTTTCACAACGAATGTTTATGCTTGGAGTAGAGGGGCAGATACATGCAACAATTCTGCTTTGGTAGGAAATCAGTACTTGAACCAAAGTAGGCATTGTCGTTTGATCTTGCAGGTGAAGACCTGCAAACTCAGGGGGTGCTGGGAGTTAGAAGGCCTGATTCTTGGTCAGTTAGATCATTTACTAAAGACCAGACCTGGAGGCACTCACTTCTATTCCTGCTCATCTTCTCACTGAGAACATTGGTATTACCTCCCATCTGAGAAATACTTGCTAATGATTAAATGACAGAGCAAACTCTGAAGCACCATGTTACTTAGTTCTCAGTGGAACTGAATTTTTGGTTACGTGGTCACCATTACATAAGCCAAACAAAGAAATACAAAGTAGTGCTTAATGTTTTCAAAAGCCAGAAGATTGATTTTTCAAGAATTATAGCTGTATAGAGTCAACCAATGGTTGTAGGTGCCAATTCAATGCCAACACACATCTCAAGTTTGTGGTGCAGTGAAGAAGAAAACTTTATTCAGTGAAAACAGATCAATTGTGATACAGCACAACTATGGACCAGCTCAATATTGTTACAGCTCAATTATAAGACAACACAGCTGTGGAACAACATGGCTGCTAGGCTGCCCTTGGGCTAAGCGGCTCTCTGACCAGACAGCTCTATTCGCTCCAGTTTAGTGAGATGTTTTCAGTACATCAGCTCCAGGCAGCTCAGAAGAGGCAACCTTTTTTTTTTTTTTCTTTTTTAAAATTGTTTTTGACAGAGAGGAGAGAACTGAACTGGGGGAGCTCCCCAGTTCAGCACATGGGTCTGCACGGGCCGGGGCAGGGATTCGATCCTCAGTCCCCGGTGCTGCAAAGTGAGCGCTTAACCCACTGAGCCATCCCGGCTTCCCCAGAAGAGGCGATCTTAAGTGCAAAAGAAAAATGTACTCCATGAGACAAAACTAACTTATATTAGAGAGAAGTCCCCTCACCTATTCCCTGATTGATCCATTGTCACACAAATGAGGACTCAATTAGTCCAAAAGGCACTGTCCTAATTGGCCAGAATAGATGCTCCCTGATTGGTCAGTGAAAATGCTTATGGGGGAGGGGAAATATAGCTGCGCAGCTCTGATTGGATGGGGAAAATCTCAGCCCTATTGGTTGAAATGCAAGCCCAGAAACTCCTTTATAAAGGCTGGTTCAGCTGCAGGCACACAGTGCAGTCTTCTTCCTGAAGAGACGATTTTCATGAAAGGCCCCTGTTTAGAAACAGCTGCTAGGCTGTTCTTAAATTCGAATCCAGTTAGCCACAGGAATGCTTCTTGGTAGGTATCTTCTTTCTCAGGGTCAACAAGAGCTAGTTCCTTTAACAAATGTGCAGGTTTGTTTCACCTTTTTATATAAGAGCACCTGTATGTTGTTTTCATAAAAGCATGCATTTTTCTGGGAATGCTTCTTAGAGTGTTTAGAATGATTGAGACTGAGAGAACTTGTTTGTGTTTAGGATGAACATGACTGAGAGAACTTATGGATACAGAGACCACACAACTTTCAGAGAAACATCATGGTTTGCTAACCTGGCCACTTGTTGGGAGCAAAAGTAAAGCCAGGGGAATTAGGAGCCTGCAGAAGAATTCTCTGGCCATTGTGGTCCTGTCCTGTGCCAACCTCAGAGTGGTGAGTTTTTATTTGGGCTCTGCTAGGAAATGAGGACTTTTAGAGAGTGAAATTCGCTATTTGGGGACCCAGTTTCCTTTAGTAGGTGGACATAACCATTCCTCCTTGATTTATCAGTTGTTTCTTCAAAGTCATTTTTTTTCTTTTTTTCTTTTTGCTGATTTAATTATTACTTTTTCTGATAAAGTAGGCTTAAAATAAAGTAAGTTCTAGTGATTCCATTCTATAGGAGAGAAATTGAGATACAGAAAGAAACAACAAATGATTCTAGGATAGGGCATGTGCAGTTTTGTACTCTGCTCTTTACCGGTTTGGGTTCTAAAAGAAGTTATTCGGCATTTCTGAACTTTGTAAAGTGGGTCTAATGATACCTCCCTCTCAAAGCTATGGTGTGAATTAAAAGTGTTCAGTGCAATGTCTAGCACTTGGAAATTGTTCATCACTCAATAAGTGGTGCTTGTTATTGTTCAATCCAGGTCAGGGCTGTAATAAGACACCCAGGACTCCTTGATGGAGTCGAATGCTGTTTCTACCTCATGACAGAGCCCCTCCTGACCCCTCACTGTGGCCACAGTTAAAATAAGGGCTGCCATGCACTCCTGTTTATTTGGGTGGGAGGTAGGAAGAGAGAAACAGGAGTGTGCCCAGATCCTGGGTGGTGTGATATAGTGGGAGCTCTTAGAATGGTAAAACAAGAAGGGATCTAAACTGCTACTCCCCCTCCCCATTGTTTGCTTCCTCACCCCTCAATTTATAGAGTGGGAAACTGAGGCCCAAAGAGTAGAAGGGCTTTCTAGAAATCAACAGCTTTGCTTTTATCTTAGTGATGATTTTGGGAGGAGTGGATTTTCTGGATTATAGCAAAGCCTAAGTATTTATGGATTTGTCTGTTCTGCCTTTTCTGGCCTCATATGCGAAGGGCAACATTTGGCACAGAACAAAAGTAAAGTTCAATTACGGCTGTCTGCAGCAGCTGGCACCGTTAGAATTTTAATATGCACTTAATGGTGGTTTTATGGCTCTCTGTTTGCAGCAGGCTGGCTTCTCCTGCATGTCACTAATGAAATGTATTGCTCTAGTTCACCATGGAGAGAATGGGTCAGTGGATGTGTGGTCCTTTGAAAGGAATAAAGCACTGTTCAAATGCTTTGTGCAAAATGTCACTGGGCTTAGTAGTATTGCTATCTTGATTCTTAAAGTTCTAAGCACTGCACAGCTTTGCAACCAGAATTATTTTTTGAAATGTCCTCTTTGTCCACCAGTCAGGAAACTGGCTCTTGGTGGGGAAGGAATGGGAAGAGATGGAATCCTATAGGAGAATTTCAGACTATAGTCCTGAAGGGGGCCTTAAAGAGCTGTAATACATCTCCCTCAATTTTCAGATAAGTAAAGTAAAGCCTAGAGAAAGGAAGTAATTCGCTCTAGGTCCTGTACCTAGATGGTGACAGAACAGGGGCCAGTCCCTTGATGTGGAAGACAGGATTTATATAAAGTTTGTTTTTGTTCTTTAGAATCCTTGGGAACAAGTAGAGCATGTGGTAACACATTACCTAACAATTTAAATTCAGATGAGTGAGTCTATGAGTAGAAAAATAAAAGAAAGCTAAAAAAAAAGGAAAGGAAGGAAAAGCTATTCGGTGAATACTTCTCAAGTACGATGTGAGCTGGATTGTCAGCTTCTCGAAAGTGGGTATTTGTACCCTTGTAACATTGAGCTGAGCTCTTAAAACATACACAAATGACTGATTAACCAACTAAAACAGTTCTGAGATGAGCTAAGTCAGGGTTATATAAACTTGTGGCTTCCTTGGGCCACATTGGAAGAACTATCTTGGGTCAAACATAAAATACATTAACGCTAACTATAGCTGATGAGCTAAAAAAAAAAAATTGCAAAAAATAGAATGTTTTAAGAAGGTTTACAAATTTGTGTTGGGCTGCCTTCAAAGCCATCCTGGGCCGCATGCGGCCCATGAGCTGCAGGTTGGACAAGCTTGAGCTAAATCATTTCATTTCTTGGGTAATAGTTGTCATTGTGGCTACTTGGGCAAGCCCAGAGGGAGGGTACTGGCTGCCTACTTATCTATATCAGGGCTCCAGGTCACAGGGCTGGGGTTGGTCACCAGTTTCTGCTGTCCCAAGCAGGGAGATCATATCTTCAGATGAAGTCACATCTTCAGGCCTGCAGCTGAGTTCTGTGAGGTGTAATTCCTGTAAAGGGAGAATGTGGCGTTGCAGGGCCCTGTCTGTGTTTCATGTGTGGGGTATTGCTCACCTCTGAGCCAGCTGCATGGCCAGGGCAATGATTCAGCCAATGCTAAATGGTTCTGGGACCCTGGTAAGGCCTAAGAGCAGCAGCCCAGTCACTGTGGAGGTGGGACAGAGCACCCAAGCCACCAGAGGTTTGTTGAATGTGCCTGTGGGAAGGGGCCACTTCCATGCAAAGACCTCCGAGGAGACCTTGAACCTGGAGGAAGGACTTCTGGGGATGCTAGTGCAGATCCCGGTGCCCACTTTGACCTCCCCTCTTGTACTGCACAGATAGAAGCTTCGCCTGGTCTGTGCCCCAGGTGGTGCAAGGTCAGGAGACAGCCCTTGCCAAAGAAGCATTTCTCTGGTACATTAACCCTACTGGTTCAATAATAATTTAGCAGAAATAACATCAGTAATAACTACCGCACATATAACAATAAAAGAACTATTCCTTGACTGTGTTATTCAGATACTTACAAACATTATCTTATCTCAACTATACAACTTTTGGAGGAAGGTACTATTCAACTCATTTCAGAGATGTGGACACTGGATAGTGAACCACATTGTTCAGGGTCACGTAGCTACAAGAGATACTAAGAAGCAAATTAAATGGACATTCTTCTCTGACCTGGAAGTGAGTGTTCTTTCTATAGTGTTACATAGTTGCACATTTCTTTATAGTTTATAAACCAGACTCACATCTACTAATTTGACTTTTGAAACAACATCGTGACTTAGTTTTTCTTTTGATCCTTACTTTACACTCTAGGAAACTGCCCAAATGTATGTTTCTAGGAAGTGCGGAGCTTGGATTTTAACTCTAGGTCCTCCTGGCATTAGAAAACAGTGGGTGGCTTTTGGAGTAGTTCAATGCTGTGATTTCTGGGATTCAGGACTACCTGCGTCATGCCGGGATCACAGCCTTCTCAGGTTTCTGGCAGAAACATACTTATGGGGAGTTACGGAGAATATATTATTCAATGCAAAAGCCCATTGCAGAGCATTCTGAACCACATGGCACACTCTGCCAAAGTACTTGGGCCTCTGCCTACTGCGGACCAGGAGGCCAGCTGCTCCCTCTCCTTGCTGTGCTCGGTGTGCTTTTCAGCTTTGCCCCAATGTGGTCCTTTGAATGGAAGGACCAGCCAAAGGGAATCAAATGGCTGCACTCAGGCTCTGGCTTGTAACGCACATTGATCTGCGATTATTAATGTAGTATCTACCATGGTGGGAAAAGGAACAGAGGCAGAAAGTGGGGAAACACAATTTCTTTCTCTTCATTTGTATCTGGCTTTGAAGGGCAAACTGCCACGTGTCCTCTTCCTAATTCCAGTGCCCAGAACTGTGGCATCTGGACCCTGGCTTTGCCGTTCCTTTTCAAACCAGCCCTATCCCTAATTTGTCAGATGACCAGGACTCCTCACTAATCTACTCATCTACTGGATTCTGTCAAACCTTTCAGAGTGCCAGAAGTCTCAGGTTTCTGCCCCCAGGCTTGGGTGTTGTTTCTTTTGTTTCTTTGAAGGTCACCCAGTTCTCCATCTATTGTTAACAAGCAGCACAAAAGATTCATTTCTCTCTCCAGCGTTTTAATCCCAAAGTAAAAATGTAAAATTGAGTACCTTCTATGGGTCTGATTTTGCTAGCATATGAGTGATACAACATGGTGGAGTCAAATGAATGTTTACTGGAGAAATAGCTGGGTGTGGAATTAATCTCAATATCAGGATCAATACTGAAGCAATGGTGAGGAGTTATTACATAATGTATGTAAGTTGCCCCCAAACTTCAACTTAGACCAGACAGACACTAGCATAGACATATATCTGTATTTATGCCAAGTACAAGTGAAATGATTGGTGTCCAGGTTCTGTTGTAATTCAGCTTTGCTAACCAGACATGTGGAAGATGAATCTTTAAACAGGACAAAAGCAGGCACTTGATATGCAGTGAGTGTTATGAGGAAGTGGATGAATTTTGGCGTGAATCAGGCTGTCTGAATTTTCAGCTTTGACTTGCTAAGGAGTAAAGTTGTGACCTTGGATACTCCCCCTTTTTGGGTTTCAGCTTTCTCAAAGTAAGATGAGAGGAAGGCATCTTTTATGTGCTGCGGATTTCTAAAAGCCCAACTTCATCCCCTTTTCTGAGCTTTAGCTTAAATAGTATCTTCTGCCTGAAGCCTGTTCTTCTCTATGATCCCCGTTAGAGTAGCTCCTGTTTTCACCCTGCAATGCCTTTCAGTGACTGCCGTTTGTGTAACTTAACACTTTGGATTCTTATTAATGACCATGTTCTAGTCTTCTCTTAAATTTGTAGCAATGCTTAATAGCAGTGTCATCATTTAATCTATTTCTGTGTCTTTCATAGTTCTGAGTTCAGTGGCTAGCATTGAGGAGATAGTTATTATTTGTTATGATTAAGTATATCAGTGACTGACCGACTGAATAAATGAGTGATTGTACACATAAATGAAGAAATAGATGAATGAATATGTGTGGCATGTGGGAATGAACCGATTGATACAATGTCTGCAAACCTAATACTCTGCAGTGTCATAGCTCTTACTCTGTGGGAGGCATCGTGCTAAACAGCTTAAATACATGTCTCACTGAGCTTCATTCACAGTAACTACGTAGAGCAAGTGTTGCCATTCCCAATTTAAAGATGAAGAAACTGAGATTTAGAAAAACTGAGCATTTCATCCACAAATTTGGAAACCCAGTATGTCTGACTACCAAGACCGTGTCTACAGCCATTGGACTCTATGCCCACCATGCTGAGGGGATGAGGCAGAGACCAAGGGAGGGGATTTATAAGGATGGAGGGAAAATGGCTGGGTCATCCTTTACCATTTGCCATTTTTGTCTTCTTTTGGAGTCTCACAAACCATGACAATTTCATTTTAAAACAGTGCTCAAGCAATTTGTGGCTATTTCCTCTTGAATGAGACCACCGACAAATTTAAGGCTTATTAGCTCACAACCGATTACATTGCCTAGTGTCAACTTTGGTGTTCATCTTGGTTATACTGTAAACTGAACAGTCTGTGCAATTGTACGAATACTGTCTAGAAAAAATCCAGCCATTGTCAATGTAATGAGAATGGTCACATGGCTGTATGCTTCCTGAATAGCCCTTGTGTACTTTCTGGACGGCCCTCCTATACTCATAATCTCATCAGTGTTATATTAAGGGAGTTCCAGATATATTCTTTATTTTAGTGAGAAAGTGGCTTCTAAGAGAGCTATATTTATTATGGCAAGACCTACATCAACTCAACTTGAAAACATTTTTCTCCTAAGTGCCTGGATTGTGGACCTATTTCATGTTCTTTTTTAAAAAAGATTTATTTTATTATTTGAGAGAGAGAGAGAGAGAAGTGGGGCTGGATTGTGGGGGGGTGGGGGGGGGGTGGGGGGGCAGAGCAGTCTCCACAGTTGTACATCATTAGTTGTGACATGATTTCATTCCACACAGGTGGATGTGGGGCTGCCTGGGGCAGGAACCAAACCGGGGCTTCCCATGTGGGAGGTGAGAACCCTTGCCACTGAGCCATCTCAGTGGTCAGTCACCAGTTGTGCCGCCATTCAGCAAATGGGGCTTCCATGAGCTGGTGCTGGGAACGAAACCCTGGACCTCCTGATTATGAGGCAAGTGCTCAACTGCTAAGCTATCCCAGCAGCCCCATGTCATATTCTTGTTCAACACTCAGCACCTAAGGCTCTGCCTGTGTCCAGCCCCTCTGGGGTCTTCAGGCCATCTGGATGGCTTCAGGGCTTCCTAGAAGGAGGAGGCATAAGAACAGTGCCTTCTCACCCAGTCAACTCCTCACACAGAGGCAGGGACCTGATCTGACAGTCAGTAGCCCAGAGGTCTAGTCGTAAATACCAGCTCTCTTGGGATCTTAATGATACATCTTTTCCTCCAAATGGACTTGGGGTAGGGGGGATGTCTTATCGTTTTAAGGATGAACCATGGACATCCAACCAGTCTTCGTCGTGTGTCTGTAGGTGACCAAGGGCTCTGTCCATAAGGCTGATTGTCTCAGGTCCTTTTCCTAGTTATTACATAAACAGACTAGCCCAGCCACAGTGAGGCCACAATGTTCAGCCAAGTTCTTGTCAGTCCTCTTTCCCTGGCTTGGGTACTATTCAATCCCCCTTGGCTACTACTCAGAGCCATGTTGTTTCTGGATAGATTTCCCAGCACAATGGGCAACAACAATCCAACTCCCAAGCATCTTCCCAAATCCAGATTTTGTGTTGCTATTTTCAGTCTCACAGAGGTAAGGACGAATGAAGGTTGTGACCAACTCTCTTCCCAGAGCCCCACAACCTCCCAGTGGTCCTTTCCAGAACTGGCATTTGCGTATGTTTGTCCCCTGTCCTGCTGCTCTGTGTATTCCTGCATCCCCATCGTATATCAAACTTAGGTCAGGCTACAGTGAACAGCGAAGTAGGATGTATTGTATAGCAGAGCACAGTTCTTTGCCATTACTTCCCTTGTTCACAACTGCAAAGGCCCAGCCCCAATGAAGCTGAGCACAGGGCAATGGAATTACAACAGCTTCCTTATGGATACTTTCCAATATGGCTGCTTTAAGCATGGGATGGCTGAAATTTATGATAAGCTTAGACAAGATGTATTTAAGCGATTGCATAAACAGGTGACTACTCACTAATCTTGCAGAGCGCCTAGACCAGGGCAACATCAAGAGCACTTCTACACCGCTGCCAAATTAGTCCAGGTTGGTCCTAAGACCAGATGATCCTTCACTGTGAGTAACTCATATAGCTATACAAACATGCTTCAGATCTATGTTTCTTTAATCCAGTTGGATCCCACTGGGACATGCTTTCATTCTTACACTTCTAGGATTTATGGTTGTAACGATAAGCCTATAATCCTGAAGCTTAAAGAGCTTCAGCACCCTGGCCAAGGGAAGTCATCAGGTTCAGAGAAGACAAAGTTGGTCTTAGCATCAGAAACGGTGCTCAAGTTGCCTGCCAGCAAATCGTGAAGTTCTGTCCTCCTCTCTTGCCCCACCTCTCTCTCCACACCATCTTTGGCAAATTGATGAGCACATCACCTATTGAATTAAAGCTAATTTTAGTTCCGAAGCCATTAGGAAATAAGATCCTGGGGGAATTTAAAGTAATTTCATTTCAGCTGATTAAGATGCTGAGATACAATGTATCATATTTTACATTTGGAAACATCATCAAAGTTAAAAGCACACTAAGTACATACTACGTCCTAGCAGCTAACAAATCGGTGGTGGTATCTATTTAAAACTTTTGATGACTCAGTAAAAATTTCCTTGAAAGCTTTCCTGATTCCTCAGTCATAAGGGAAAGGTCTAGAGTTCCTAGGCACCTGTGAGATGAATTCCTATCCTTCAAAGTTCTGTTTGCATATAGTTATTTTTACACTGTACTCTTGACTTAGGCTTAGTCTGGCTTCTAAGTCTGTTCTATTCTGTTTTGATCTTAGTCTAATTTCACAGTTTATATTCCCTACATTTCAAGAATGTGATAGCCATACACACAGAGTTTATTACCAGCCAAATCCATGTGACAGGTAGTAAAGAAGCCCCCGAGAAAAGCTCTTAAAATCTTCTGTACAAAAATACTGTCACGCCCAGATGTACACAGGCACTTTGCAAGTGGCCACTACTCTTTCTGTCCCAAGCCTACACAAACAACAGATCAATATTGCTATCCTCAGCGTATGTGCAGTCTTCTGTGAAATACACAATAAAGGCAGCTAACATTCTTAAGTTCTCACTGAGTGCTGGCCAGGGGCTATTTCAATTCATCCTTCTGGCAGTTGTTCTGAGACTAGGCACTAGAATTACCCATTTTATAGACAAGAAAGCTGAGGCTTTAAGGGCACTAAGTAACTTTCCAAAGCTAATACAGTTAAGACATTTTGAAATTGGCATTTCAACCAGGTTAGTGTGACTGTAGGGTCCTTACATGTAATCACCATATGACACCACTGTATGGAAGGACAATATATAATTTTATATGGAAGAGGGCTGTTCAGTGTTGTTTGGGATGACAAAGGAGACATTACCTGCCTTTGACCAGAAGGCGAGGGGAACTGGTAGGAAAGAGCTCACTTGTGTACTGATTGTGTATAAGCCGTGCTCAGCGAGTGCTGGCTGGGAAGAGCAGAGGCAAGGAGGACTGTGAGACACTAAGTCACACAGGGGGCATTGGGTGTCAAGGGGAAGCCTGGTCAAAGCACAAGCTGCCCCTTCCTAAAACACATCCTCCTTACTGGGGACAGTCTTCCACCTGTCCCCCGTTAAGAAAGCATTCTTGTCGATAGAGTATAGTGCAATGGATAGGAAGTTTGCTGTCAGGAAGATAATAGTTTAAATCCTTGCCCCATAATCTGCTACTTGATTATTTTAGGCATATTACTCCAACTCTCTGAATTAGTACTTACCTCACTGAAGGAAGAAATGGATGAGGTCTGACCTGCGGAGCTCAGTGCCCACAGTGTAATGCGTGCTGCTCACTCAGTGGCGTTTTCTCCCTTTGAAGCTCTGTTCCCAGAGAAAGTTTTTCCATCACTCTTTTGAACTGTGGTGCAGTTTTATTCCAAACTAGATTTGTTTCTCTAAAGGGCAGCTGAACATCAAGCTTGACCTTTCAGTGGCTTCTCCCCTTCAAGGGATTTCAAATGTTAGAGATTGTAGGGATGCTTTGCTGCTGAACAGTGTGGTGTTATGAACATCAGCTCCAGAGCAGGTGAGTTTTCTGCTGATTCATTGAGGTTGGGGTCTTCTCATAAGCCTCCTCCCCACCAGCAAGCGCCCAGTGTTGTCATTAATAAGGACAGTTAGAGAATCAGGGGCTGGGGACCCCATCACTCAGGCTACTCTCCATAATGTGATTTGCAGGTCATTGCCCAGCGTACAGAGAGCATCCGGACTCTATTCATTTCAGTTACCCAAATAAGTTCACTTGGTGTTAAATTCTTCTCTTTTTCCCAAACACCCTCCTTGAACATCCCAAAGATTATCAGATGTCATTCATCCAACTAACAGCTATCTTCCAATTTATTTTTTATTTCACCATCTTCTCCACTGTCTCTTCCAGTCATATTTCATTCTCTTTCTCCATCCCCCCATTTTTTTTTTTTTCTTGAGAAAGAAATGCCCAGCATGGTTAAAAGCCACCATTTTCTCTATTCAGACTTCACATCTTTGGTTGGACTAAATAAGCTGTATTTAAGTCATGAGCATTTGCACTGGCTTAATTCATTAAGATGCTAAACAAGTTCTTTTCCCCCTAAAACAGTGTATTCCTTCAGTATTTTATTCTGTGGACAGTAAGCACCTTATGGACACTGCCCTGGGGGTAGATGTGTGTATCACGTGTTGTCTGAACTTATAGAGCTTGCAGCCATGAAGGAAGTGAAAGATGGGACAAAAGTTATGAATAAAAAGAGAAAAGAGAGAGATCAAAAAGGAATCAGTCATTTTTTTCTGGACAAAGCACTGTTTGAATCGGACCCTGAATATTTACTGAAAGTAATAAAACCAACACTTTGTGCTCAAGATACATGGGAGTGATGGGTAATTAGAAATCATCCCTCTTGCCTAACATAAAGCTGTCCAGTTTGTCTGGGCCCACAGTGCATAATGGGAAGTGGTGGAAAGTTAGGATGGAAGAGGTAGATTTGTGCTAATAAATCCAAGGTCCTAAAAAAACAAACAGACCAAACAAATAAATATAAGTGGCAGGGAATCTCCCGCCTCTTCCTGCTCCCCATGGGTCTGTTTTGGGTGCTTCCTCTGATGTTGATCTGTTGCATTCTGATGCAGCTAGGGTGGTTCAGTGCTGAAGGATTAGTGGGGAAAACACCCCCAAAGGACAAGGGCAGAAGGTGTGATATGGGGTAGAGACAGGATACTGACATCTCTTACCCCCCTCTTTCTATGGGTGCCCATTTGCCCAGCCTGCTGTTGCCATTCTTACCCAGGGTGCTAACGAGGGGCCTCTTTTGTAGCAGAAAAAAAGCTGTGATTAGGAAAGTGGGAACTATGGTAATCATAGAATTTTTTTCTGGGAAAAGCCACAGAAGGTCAATTTGATTATTGTCAGAACCTGAATTTCCAGTTAGTAATCTGAAGGCAAAGGCGCTGGGAACATGTTATATCTTTCGAATGGTGTTTTACATTCAAGGTACAGCGACACATCTCCCAATTAGAGAGCTTTTTTTAATCGACAGCCTGGGGTGCTCATGTTGATTAAGCACATCAAACATCAAAGCAAAACTTTACAGGTAAAACTCCGTGCATCCTAGCAAAATTACCAACTTCACATGAACAGTCAGTAGTTTAGTGGTTACTGGAGGGTAAGGGGGGAGGTGGGTGGGAGAGATGGGTGGGGGGGAGTAGGGAGGGGGGATCAAACATAAGGCGATGGAAAGTGAGCTGGTTCTGGGTGGTGAGCACATAATGTGATGTATAGACAAGGTAATGTAGAATTGTACACCTGGAAACAATGTAATTGATATCAATCAATGTCACCCCAATAAATTTAACAATAAAAAAAGTAAATGTACTGTAAAATATGTGCAGAAGTGAATAATTTATTTCAATTTCATGCTACAACTCATTTCCGTGTTTGTTAATGAAGGAAAGTATAGCAAAATATCAGTATATTATTAATAGGTATTGAGGGTGCATGTATACTTATAATCTAAAACTATTCTTTTATTTATAGATTTTATTTGACTTAGAATTTTTTTTAAAATTCAGATGTTTTTCTTTTTTATTAAGCCAGTTGGCAAGGCTTACTCTACTGAACCCTATTTTCCATTATGTCAGATGCTGTTGAATGAAATAAGTAAAACTCATAAATGAATTCCTTTTTATTGTTGACATAGATCAATATGTAGGTTTGACATCCATAAATCCTCTGTTCTGGAACACAGTCAGAAAGGTAAGTGTTTTTGTTTTATTAGTTAAGGAGTCAGTGGTTAGACTCAATTCCTTGTATAGAAAATGATTGAATGAGGTTTCTTTCAGATGTTAGTAACCAAAAAAAAAAGGTGGAGTATTACATTACTTTTGGAAAGGAATCTTAAGGGATCCTGGGATAGCTTAGCAGTTGAGTGCTTGCCTTGCAGTAGCAAGGTCCAGGGTTCAATTCCAGGCCCTGGCCCATGCAAACCCCACATGCTGAACTGTGGAGCAACTGGTAACCACACATAAGGCTTAGTGGTGAAGGTTCTCACCTTTGCATGGAGGCCTCTTGTTCAGTTTCCACCCTGGGCATCCCCACATCTACCTGTGGAATGAAACCATGTCACAACTAATGATGTACAACTATGGAGACTGCTCTGGGCCCTCCCCTCTTCTCTCGGTCTCTCTCTCTCACCTTCTCTCAAAACAATAAAATAAGTCTCTTTAAAAAAGAAATCCTAATATACTAATTACTAACAGGAATAAATATACTTTCTAGTGATTGAGAACAAAACCATTACTATATAGTCAACTAATGATCATGTGGCCTAGAAGTAGTCTCTTTCCTTAAATGAAATAGTTTTCTTAAAGCTAATTAAAAATTTAACATAAAAAACTAGGTTTGATTTCAATTTGGATGTGTGTAGAGAAGAAAATACTTACTCTTTGTGATAATGCTAAGAAAAATCCAGATAAAATAATAAGTACACTTATCCATGGGATAATGAAGCAATAGTGGACAAAAGGAAGCCTAAATGAGTTGTCATCTAAGGAGAGGGTCTTCCTAGCTGAGCAGACAGCTTCCTGGGGACTGTGGTGGGCACCGGTCCTGCATGTAGATAGACTAAGTTCTGCCAGAGACATTGCCAGGTTGGTAAAAAAGGTCAGCTGTTGGTGATGGTTGAGCCCAGGAAGCTGTATTGAAACCTGGAGGACCCCAAACACAATATTTTCTGTGGCTCACTCCCTTCAACTTTCTGCTTTAGCAAGACAGTGAAGTCGTTACGGCAGGACATAATTCCAAGGGACGATAGGCCCCAACCTACCGGTAGTCTAAAACCTAGCAAGGTAAATGCCATTCGATGTTAAAGGTCAAGTCTAATATTCTTTGGTATGATGTCCTTTCTTCTGAACCAACTAGGGAAGCTTGTCTCCTCCTGCCTCCCAAATCTCTCTATTGAAGCCTTAATGCCCAATGTGAATGTATTTAGAGACGGCCAGTAGGAGGCCACTAAGTTTAAATGCGGTCATAAGGGTGGGGTTCTGGTCAGAGAGGGTCCTTATATGAAGAGACAGCAGAGAGCTCCTCTGATTTTGGGTGAAATACGAATGAGCATCTCATTACCTCAGCTGCCCAAATAGGAAAAAGTTTGTATTCTCTTGGAGAAGACAAAAATGTAAAATAAAATAAAAAGTAAAACATAAAGAAAAAGAAGATTCCTTGACTTTAAAATTCATTAAACCCCACTGTTTTTCAGTACAATGTCTGGTATAAAATAAAAAGTTACAAGATATAAAAAGAAACAAGAAAATGGAACCCATAACTAAGAAACACACACACACACACACACATACACATACAACAGAGGACACACAGATGATCCAGATAATATAACTTGCAACAAGGACATTAGAATAACTATTATAAATATGTTTAAAGTTTTATGGAGCCATAAGAAAAAATAGTAAAGAGGTGAGAAATAAAACCTATCAAAACTAATCTAGTGGAAATTGTAGAACTGATAAATATATAAAATAAAAAGAAAGATATTTTGGATCAGCTTAAGAGCAGAACAAACAGTATAGAAAAAGAGCATCAGGTTAATAGAAATATCTAAATTGAAAGGACACTGAGGAAACATCACTTTCATCTGTAAGACTTAAATTAAAATGAACTGTACCATCTAGTATGGGCTGGGATATGAGGAAAATATCATACATTTCTAGAAGAAAGATTGAGTGTTAATGGAGTTATAAGAAGGTGGTAGGAACATCTGTTTAGAAAAAAAAAAAAAAAGACATGAATTTTTCTACCTAGCAGTTCCAGTTTCAATTCTGGGATTGTTTCTTAGAAATAAATATACAGGGTACAGGTAGACCTCAGGGATATTGCAGGTTTGGTTCTGAACCACAATAAAGTGAATGGCACAATAAAGAAAGTCATACAATTTTTTTAGTTTCCTAGTGCATATAAGAGGTTATGTTTAACCTATACTATAGTCAAGTGTGCAATAGCATTATGTCTAAAAAATAATGTGCACACCTTAATTAAAATATTTTATTGCTAAAAAATGCTAACCACCATCTGAACCTTTAGCAAGTAGTAATTTATTATTATTATTAGTAGTAGTAGTAATATTAGTAGTAGTATTTTGTTGGTGAAGGGTCTTGCCTCAGTGCTGATGACTACTGACTGATCAGGGTGGTGGTTGCTGAAGGCGGTGATTTCTTAAAATAGGACGACAATGAAGTTTACCACATCTATTGACTCTTCCTTTCATGTGCTTGCTTTGTAGCATGTGATGTGGTTTGATAGTATTTTACTCACAGGAGGATATCTTTTAAAATTATAGCAAGTCCTCTCAAACCCTGCTACTGCTTTGTCAACTAAGTTTATGTCATATTCTAAACCCTCTGCTCTCATTTCAACAATCTTTATAGCATCATCACCAGGAGTAGATTCCATCACAATAAATCACGTCCTTTGTCCATCCACAGGAAGCAACACCTCATCCATTAAAGTTTTATCATGAGATTGTAGCAATTCAATCATTTCTTCAGGCTCCACTTCTGTCTAGTCTCTTGTTATCATCACTACATCTGCAATTACTGCTTCCACTGAAGTCGTGAGCCCCTCCTAGCCATCCATGAGGGTTGGAATTAACTTCCAAACTCCTGTTAGAGATGTTTTGACCTCTTCCAATGACTCTCGAATGTTTTTTTTTTCTTTTTTATTGTTTTTGACAGAGAGAGAAACAGACAGAGAGAGACAGAGAGAAGGGGGAGGGCCCAGAGCAGTCTCCATAGTTGACAGCATTAGTTTTCCATATAGTTTCACCCCACAGGTGGGTGCAGGGCTGTGCAGGGCAGGAACTGGGCCAGGAGCCTCCCGCATAGGCCCCAGCAAGCAATGAACTGGGGACACACCCCAGTTCAGCATGTGGGTCCACCTGGGCCAGAGCCAGGATTTGATCCTCAGTCTCCGGGGCTGTAAAGCGAGCGCTTAATCTGCTGAGCCATCCCAGCTTCCCCTTGAATATTCATAATGGCATCTAGAATGGTGACTCCTTTCCAGAAGATTTTAAAATTTATTTTGCCTCTATTCATCAGAGGAATCAGTATATATCGAAGCTATAACCTTACAAAGTGTCTCTCTTAAATAATGAGACTTGAAATTCAAAATTGGTCCTTGATCCATGGGCTGCAGAATGGATGTTGTGTTCACAGGCATGAAAATAATATTAATCTTGTTGTCCATCTCCATCAGAGCTACTGAGTGACCAGGTGCCTTGTCAATGAGCAGTAATAATTTGAAAGAAATCTGTTTTTCTGAGCAGTAGGTCTCAACAGTGGGCTTAAAATATTCAGTGAACCATGTTGAAAACAGATGTGCTGTCATCGGGCTTTGTTGTTCCATTTATCTCGCACAGGCAGAGTAGATTTAGCATAATTCTTAAAGGCCCTGTGATTTTTGGAATGGTAAACGAGCATTGGCTTCCATGTAAAGACAACAACTATGTCACTCGCTAACAAGAGTCAGTTTTGAAGCCAGGCATTGACTTGTCCTTTCCAGCTATGAAGAATGTCCTAGACGGCATCTTCTTCCAAGATAAGGCTGTTTCATCTACATTGAAATTCTATTCTTTAGTGTAACCATTAATTATCTTTGTTCAGTTTTCTGGATAACTTGCTACAGCTTCTACCTCAACACTAGCTTCTTCACCTGCCCTTCTGTTACGGAGACGCCTTCTTTCCTTAACCCTCATGAACCAACCTCTGCTAGCTTGAAACTTGGCTTCTGCAGCTTTCTTACCTCCCTCAGGCCTGATAACTGTATTTCTCCCAGATGAAAGGTATTTTGAAGGGTAGCTAAGGTTAGAGTCAAGGCTTTAGATCAGACAAATCCGGGTTTGATTTCTGATTTCCCACATGTTCTAATAGTGTGAACCTTTTCGTGTCACTTCCACACTCTCTGAACTTGTAACATTATTTAAAAGACGTCTAATCATGCCCACCTCATTGTTCCCATGCGGGATTACTCCCAACTGAAAATATAGTGTACTGTGTCAGCAGAAATTTACCACTCGAGATGGTAACTTATAAGTATGATTCTGTCCTTTGGCAGGTCTCCAAGGCAGTACATTTCTAACATAAGTGAGAGGTAAATTCATATAAGGAAAGGGCTTCCATACTTTCCTACTGAAGAGGGAATATTCTGGATCCATGTTTAGAAATGTGATTTATGGCCTTAGTAGAAGTATCCACCAATCCTCAGCTTCTCATGAAACTTTAGGGAAGGCATTTGTGCAATATTTATCACAACCAATCTTTAAGCTCTCTGAACTTGAACTGTCCTTGAATCAATGGGCTTCTCATATATCTGGTGGCCTCATCATTGGGTTATGATCTTTCAACAAGTATGACAATAAGCACTAGTCTTTGCCATGTGACTTAGCTTGAAAAAAAAAAAGGTTCTTTACCTCTTTTGTGGAAAATGGTTATAGAGATGGGTCTACTTGATACAGTTCTGGGGTAGATATCCTCAAAGCCTGAGCTATAGTGATGTGGGTAAATAATTTAGTGGTGTAATAACTTCTTCCAAGGGTATTTCATTGTGGTCTATCTACATTAAAATGACTAAGAAAACAAATGTAACAACGGGCCATTTTTTCCCCATATTAAATTGGATAATTCTTTCCTCAAGAAATTACTTTTTATCCTCTACTTTAAATAAACTTACTTTTTAGTCAATCACAGGAACTTTTCAGGTGGAAAGATTGCAGTTATAAAATACAGGTCTAGGTAATTCCTTTTGCTGCTTAAAATGTGATTAAAAACACTTAAAATCTAGTTATGTTTTGGTCTTATTGGTTGTAATATGTGTGTCTTGATTTGTGAGTAATTTCCTTTTGTTTGTCATTTTGTTGAATTAATGGCAGCCCACATGCACCAACCCAGATATATTAAAAATAATAATTACTGAAGACCTAGTTTATGCCAAATGCTGGAGACAAGAATAGATGAGACCTTGTTCCTTCCCTGGAGGAGGTTACTGAGAAGGTTGAAGAGCCTAATGAATAGCTCAGAGCTGGAAGAGATGAAATATAGAGAAGAAAGACAGTTGGGGTTTCACAAGTGATGGCATTCAAGTTCTTCTTAAAGGTCAACTATGACAAAGGAAAGGATGACACTATTTCAAGAAGGAATGACAGGTATAAAAACCAAGCAAGATATAAGACCTTAATGACTTTAGAGAATAAAGGGTCATAGTTCAACTTGGTTGGAATTAGGCAGAGATGTAGCTCAAAGAAAACCTGATAATGGAGCAACTCTAAGTGACAAGTTTAGCATTTGTTGTTTGATCTCCTGCACAACTAGGAGACAGCAATGGTGTAGCATGATCAGAGTTACATTTTGGAAAGACTCTTAAAGCACTGGGGCAGACTGCTGGGAGGATCTTCAAAGGATTTAAATAAGATGTTAAAAATATAAAGCACTGTACAGATGTTGTAAATATTATCATCAATGTTTTGGCTGGTGAGAGAGAACAGAGATGGCCAATGGTCTTGATTCTCCCAGGCAGAAGCTGGGCATTACTGGTAGGTGGAACAGAGCTGGGGTGGACACTACACAGAGCCTGGTGCTCAGAGTGGCTCATGGTGGTAAAGGAAGCCCATTAGGTTGTATGTCAGGGGTATTCCTGAGTTGATTTTGTCTGACTTGCTGTAGATGGCTAGTCAAAACCAGACAATGTGAGCATCAAAATTAAAAATAGCAATGGATTGTAGACACTCAAAAGGATCCATGAGGCCATATTGATAATAAATGAATGAGTGTATAAATGAAAGGGATAGAAGAAAAAGCTCTTCCTTATAGTAGGACTATGTAGTCTTAAAATACTAATAAATGTAGACAGAATGATGGAGATAAAAAAGCATTACTTTGAACAAACATCTCTTAAACAATTACTATTATGAAAAGATAATAGCTTTAGAGTGGAGAAACCAGATGATTTCAAAATACAAACTTACCTATCACATTTCAAATGCTGCAAGGTATTCGGACACTTCTGTTTGGTGTGTGTATAGTGGGAGTGAAGGCAGTGACATTGGGTAAATAAAGACAAGTTCAGATCTAACTAGATTATTGTTAGTAATATGCTTCCACCCTTTTAGAATAACTGCTGGAAAAATGGGGAATTGAGACTATTATTCCAACAGATAAGAGTGCCAGTTGCTTGAGCTTCTTGTTAATGGAGAGTCTACTTACATTTATCTAGTGTCTACCAATCCCCATGGGTGTCAGTTAACTGAGAGTCTACTTTATATCATTTGTAAACATTTTCTTCCAGTCTGTAGTTTGTATTTTAATTTTTTAATGATATTTTTTGAGTTTCAAAAGCTATTACTTATTAGGCAGTACAAGTTTATATATAAAAAAATTTTTTTTGCTCTTGGGATAGAAAATTATGTGGGCAGACATCAAAATATAAAAATTGATCTCTTTCCCCATTTTAAATGCATTTTACTTATTC